>OY757931.1:1585086-1600086 GCA_963585895.1 Sepioteuthis lessoniana | reverse complement strand
GTCGTCTGCTTTGCTCGTCCATGTGAAGGGATACATAAGAATACATCTCTTATGAGCCCATCCCTACTTCTCCAGCAATGGCCCATATGTCTCGTTCGCCTAACTAGAATAGTTTTCGTGATGGGTGGTAGGTGGCCGTACAGCTGCTGTTTTGTTGGGGTGTTGCCCTCCAGGACTTGTTGAAAATTGCTCGCAGCGTTCATGTGTAGTTGCTGTCATGCTTTTTCTCCATACGTTTACTTAGCGTCCAAGTAGTGCGTCCATATAGCAGTATCGATACGACCGCTGCTTTTAAAGGAATTGCAATTGATTTTTTTTCGACTTCCATAATGAGCGATAGTCTATCGTTAGCTGTCCATGCCTTTGCTAGTCGCGTGTTTATATCTGTCTCGGTTGATGATACACTGCTTCCAAGGTAGGTGAACTTGTCTACTAGTTTCAGAGAGCTACCGTTTAGTGTGGAGATGTCGCCTCTTTGATTAAAGCACAAATGTTCCCCCTTGAGTGCATTGACATGGAAGCCTATGCCAGCAGCTGCTTGTTCCAGGACTGTATAGCAGGGTTTCGGCTTGGGCGGGTGCATTTGCCAGAAGTGCTATGTCATCGGCGTAGTCATTGTCCGTAATTGTTTGCGCAGGGTACCTTCTGCTTCTTTCCTCTGTTAGATTGAAACAGTTTTCTTTCAATTTATCAATAGATGTTCTAAGCACGTAGTCTAGACAGATGATAAATAGGTATGGGGCTAATGTGTCTCTTTGTAGTACACCTGATGCAGTGTCGAAATAGTCTGTGTCCCCATCCGGGGAACGCACTTTTACTTTTGTGTTTCTATTATGGCTGCGACGGTTTCTTTTGTTAGGCCGTAGGCGAGTAGAATTTACTCCATCTTTCCTCTGTGAATAGAGTCAAAGCCTTGGTAAAGTCGACAAAAAATATTGTTGCCTCTAGGTTCTTTGCACGTACACCTTCAAGAATTTGACGAACAGTCAAAATTCGTGACGTCGTGGATCAATTCCTCCGAAAGCCATTTTGTTTCTTCCTAAGTATGTTCTCAATTTTGGGTTCTATGCGGTTGTGTAGTAGAGCATTATGTATCTTGGCAGCTATGGATGTAAGGATTATACCTCTGTAGTTCATAGCTAATCCGAGGTCGGCCTTTTTAGGGAAGGGGAGGGTTTTGATTATAAAACGGCATTACAGTGTCGGAGCAGTACGTTGTTGAATTGTCTGGTCTCCCATACTTCTGGGGGTATTTCACCGAGCCTTGTGTTTTTCTATTTTTAATTTTTCTCAGTACCGAGTCGGGTTCTTCTTGGGTAAACGGTTCCAGGTTGATGTCTAATTGCTTACTTATAATTCTCGTGACCGTTTCATGTGTAACTTTCGAAGGGTTTCCGAGTAAATTTTCGAAATGCTGTTTCACATGTGTATTCTTTCTTGTTGGATATATATATATATATATATATATATATAGTTGTTTTTCAGTGGCATGTATCCTACACGTCTTTAAGATACTGTGTCTTTTATAATGTCTGAGTGTGGTGTGTGTATGGGTGTGTGTGTGTGTGTGTGTGCTTTCTATGTGCGTGTGTACACACATTTTCAGTGTTGGTGATTTTTCCTCTCTCTTTCCCTCTCCCTACCTTTATATACACACGTTTACACAAATGTACGCCACTATATATATATATATATATATATATATATATATATATGTGTGTGTGTGTGTGTGTGTGTGTGTGTGTTTCAATGTCATGAGTTTAGTTTAAAGTGTATGAAAACATATTTAAACTTAATGCATAGATATATCTAAGCTACACTCTATGTGTGTGTGTGTGTGTGTGTGTGTGTGTGTGTGTGAGAGAGAGAGAGAGAGAGAGAGAGAGAGATTTGGATTAAATCTATTTTTTTCTTTTATTTGGATAATAATTCTATTTTTCATTATTTGAGGGCATTCTATGTATATCTCTTTACAATTGAAGTATTCGATTAAGTAGATAAGGAATAAATTTCTATTTATCATGAAGTCGTTTTAGGATAAAGGATTTTCCTTCTCTGATTATTTAAGTACTCAACATATTTTATTTTTGTATTTCGAGACTCCATAGTTTATATCTTCCACATATGTACATGATGTTAGAGCGCGTTTTTAGTTATTTTTTTGTTGTGATTTGCTTTTAATAATTTTTCTTGTGTCAAATATGTTTTTGATTCTGTGATATTTTACCCTTGATAACAACAACAAGGCGAGAAAGAAATTCTTAGACAACCGAAATTCTTCTAGAAATAATAACAACATAATAAGAAACCATTGTTAAGGCAACACAAACTAAACAAAAAGACCGATCTAAGTACAATATTGAACAAAACCAGCCACATAAAACCTAAAATGATCTATCAACATAAAAATTAGACAGAAATTAAAGTGATTTATTAAAACTTGGTCTTAAATGTAGATTAAGAAATTTGATAACAAAGAAAATACAGACATCTCCTAAGTAAAAATAAATCACGATTCTTCCTGGAGAAAAGATAAAACAGTAAATTAAACAAATTCTTCGAAAAACTCTGAAAAATATTAACCTAAATAAAACAATACGAATAACAACCCCCCCACCACTCAAACCTAAACATTTACCGGAAAATAATAAGATAATCATAACAGAAACTAACCGGGGAATCGAAATTGTCATTTTAAATAAAACATATGATAATCCAAGAAATACTAAGAGATGAAACCAATTATAAATCAATCAAAACAAAGACAATATCATATAAAAAATTACAAAAATCTGCTGAATACACAATGAAATATAAACTTAAAAAAAGATATCTTAACTAACTACCACCCAAAATTAGCAATTTTTACGGTTTACCATCATTTCCTTTGAGTGAAGAAATAGAAATAGTTGTAAAAACGGAAATTTGTATACATAAAAATTCTAAACCCTAGTGACCTCATATTTAGATCGATTGTAGCTCCCCAATCTTGACCCAGTAAAAGACTCAAAAAAATTATACATATTCAACCACAACCATTCCTATATAAGAGAAAAAGATGACATCCACTTTTTTTAAAATTCTATACTAAAAAAAATCGTCCATATACTCTCATAGTTACATTTGGCCTTACAAACCCATATAGTAAGATCCCGCATGAATTAGGAAAACAGGCAATCTCTTTTTGGATTGAAAAATACTCGGAAACATTACACCCCAAGATTTAACAAAAAATTTACTCATGGTACAGAACTAATCGTAATTCGTTCCATTTGAACAACATAGATTACATCAAAACCCAAGAAATAGCTTTGGGAATCAAAATAACGCCAACTTACGCTGTCATAACCTTAACATAAAAGTAGTAAAGTTGGCGACCGTAGTCAAGGGTGACCCGAAGGCTCCCTTTTCGATAGCTACCACACCAAGGTATGGAGGATGGCGCTATTCTTTTCCCAGGATTGCCACATTTTACCCTTGATCCGTACCCTATAATGATGAGTGTTAAGCAAAGCGGCATCAAGTATCATTTTTGACTTGATCTAGGAGTGAACACAGGTCTTCCTGGCCATTGGTGAACACTCTACTCATTAGGTATTGTCTGGTATCATATTTACCCAACCCCTCCGCTCGGGCAGGATAGGACACAAGGTCAATTTTTAAGCGGAGTTTAACAGGTTTGAATTCAGAGTTTTCCTTCTCCTAGACTAGTTGCCTCACCAAGGCTGAAGAACCTAATCTGTCCTACTATTTACCCATAGCTGGAGGGAGAATAATTGGATTCATACCTTTCCCAATGTGAAATGCAATCAGTCTCGTCCAGGATTTGAACTCGTATCGTCGTGTCCAATTCCTACGACGATAACCATTACACTACGGGCACCAGGTAATGTCTGGTATAGTCTTTGGTATGACTCGACCTGGGATTTAACCCAGTTCTCTAGCATACTTAGAAGAAAATCTATATGAAATCGTAAGGAAAAATACAATACAAAAACAGAACTTATTCGATCATGAAAAAGATACATGGATGACTTCGTTATATTATGGAAATACTGAGGGGGAATATAAACGATTTACGAAACTTACTATAACGTCTCAACCTTAAAATAAAATTCATTATTTAAAGAACAACTGATATTAGACATCCTCATTAAAAATCAAAATGCCCAAATTATCACAAAAGCACAGACGCCCAACATCCATTTCAAAAGCTAACCTTCTAAAAACTGTATAAAATCCATCCCTTACACACAAGAACAAACGTAGTCTCTTCACCATAGTCACTCGGGAACCTTCACGGAACTTCGAACAATATCGCCTGTTCTGATTCCGTTAACTATAACCGGGTACAAGTGTTAAGTATTCCTATATTGTTACTCACCTGCAGTCAGGACTGAACCTGCATTCTCTAGATGATTGTCTCCTTAGAAACTTAAGAAACAAACGTCTATAACCGTTACTATGTATCCTGCTGGACAGTTCAATGAGAATTTTTGGGACTTATAAACTTAATGTTCTTACTTAACTAGGATTACTACTATTATGTATTATTTTTTACCTGTGCTCATATTCAGATTTTTTTTCATCCAGCGTTTTTAATTATCAGTTCCGTGAAGGTTTTCGAGTTCGACAAACAAATGAAGAAGGCCGGAGGAGATATCAGCTGAAATGTTGTGGAAATAACAATAAAGATGAAGACAATAGTCCGAAAAACCTTTAATGATAAAAATCTTCATGGGTGAGTTCGATTTTCATAGGGTGCTCTATTCATACGGCCTTTTACCACATCTAAACAAAGCGCTAATTAAATTACTAGTCTACCTTATAGAATGTTCCATCTGTAAAGAGGTATACATAGAATTAACTCAAACACTGAACAATTGATTCTTTTTACATTAAATTACCAGAAAATAGAAAACTTTACTTATCAAACAACCTTTACGAATGCAGCAACGGCGTCAAATAATATCAATATACCAGACTGGTTATTCCAAATAATGGAAATAAAAATTCATTGATTTAAACCAACATCAAACAGAGCTTAATCGATATACACACATATACATACACATACACACACGCACAAACATAGATACACAGATACTAGTTTAAAATATATGTGTATGAATGAAACACGTTTTCACACACACATCAAATTGAACTCGTAACACTGAAAAACATATGCATATATAGGTATAAATGCATGTCAATGAGTGAATATATACAGAGAGACAGAGAAAGAGAGATATACAGTTAGAAAGGAAGAGAGAGGTAGAATGAAAAAACAACAACCCTGAAAATAGATGTGCGCTCGTAGGTGTGTGCATGGCTGTATATGCACCTATGCAAATACACACACACACACACACACACACACACACACAGAATGTATGTATATGTAAATAAAACAAATACATGTTTTTATAGATACAAATTTTCTAAAGATATCAGAAGTTTTGACGGACAATTAACTCTAATAAGATATTCACAGACACAAATCCTGAAACTAAAAAGTATTAGAGTCCTATAGAAAAATCATCACGATGAAAACAGTAACAAAAGACTTCCTTAAACATTATATAACTCCTGAAGACGACGTAAAGACTGACACACGAGTAGAGCACAAGTATATGTAATGATAAAAACCTAGATACTCACTTCAAAATCATTTGCAGATCTATTCTTTTTAGAATATTTACTTATTTCTCGTTGAACCAATAACAATTTGTGTGTGTATATATATATATATATATATATATATATATATTCGAGCGTGATTTAATATAAAAAGGGAATTTTGCCTGAGCAACATGCAATAGTAAGCACTATTTACTGTGGCAACTTTTCAAGAAAATCAATAATGATGGGCCCTTTCATGTCATAGAACACTGTCAGTATGACCTTTAGTGAACGCTCGACCAGGAACTTTGTCTTTTCCGTAGAGTCAGTGTGTTCCCATCCCATGGACTTTTGGACTCTGTCTCGTTGTGGTAAATACATGTTCACTCCATTTCTAAATATTTTTGACAAAAGCATGCATCTCTCTAAACGTGACATATCTTCTAAAAATAAGACATGGCTTCCACTTCTTAGCCACGATAACTTTTATAAAAAACCTTTGTCTATAACTAAAGCCTTCTGATTTACCGCAATATTGAATTTGCTCAATAGTATTTTAGCAAAATAAAACTATTTTTTGCTATGAACCAATTCAAAACTATGTAGAATTTACATTTTGGGAAAAATAATTTGCTTTTTTTATAAAATTCATGTTATTTTTGAATGACCATCCAATGTGTGTATGTGTGTGCGTTAGTGTGTATGTGTGTAGGGGCGCGTGTCACTGACTGTGTGCGTGTGTATGTATGGGTGTATGTGTGTGTTAGAAGTCAACAAAACAATCAGGGGAGGATTACTCTGGGGTTAGCCATGGTCTGACCTCAAAGCCATTCTCTGATTTATACAAACACTCGCACACACTTATATATAGGTGTGTGTTGGGAGGTGCCCGTGGTGTAATGGTTATCGTCGTAAGAAATGGACACGGCGACACGAGTTCAAATTCTGACGAGACTGATTGCATTTAACATAGTACTAATACTCTTGGGAAAGGTATGAATCCAATTATTCTCCCTTCAGCTATGGGTAAATAGTAGGGCAGACTATGTGCTTCAACCTTGGTGAGGCAACTAGTCTAGGAGAAGGAAAACTCTGAATTCAAAACTGTTAAACTCTGCTTAAAAATTGACCTTGTGTCATATCCTGCCCGCGAGGAGGGATTGGTAAATATGTAAATATATATATATGTGTGTGTGTGTGTGTGTGTGTGTAGCCAACAAAGCAATAAATGGATGGTTTCTCTGGTGTCAAACATGATCAAACCTCAAAAGAGTCCTCTGATATATATATATATATATATATATATATATGTGTGTGTGTGTGTGTGTGTGTGTGTGTGAGTGTTAAATGAAATCCTCACTTATAAAGCCGGCTCAAATATTAAAACCATTAAATTTCTTGGACCAATACTCATTCCACTTAATTTGAACCTTGCTGAATATCTTATATAAAATTGATTATTGAAATAAAGCAAATATTATCTAAATATCTTTTATAAGATGCTGTTATTATAAAACTTTAGTAACTTTCAGAAGCTTTTAAGTCTTTTATAGCAACACCTACGTCGTTCATTCATTTTCTATGACCATTTAAGCAAGATGAATAAATCAGTAATATATAAATCATCAAAAATCTGATGACAATGAAAACTAATCAAAATGAATAATTTGGTTGGTAATATCGCTAATTAAATAATCTTATTGAATAGGGCAAGGGAACATATTTTTCACCCAATATATCTAAATAAGAATCTTTAATTTTTAACAAGAAATTTGTTCATGTTAACCTTAAAGTAATGATCAAAGAGATTTTTATAAAAAGTTGCGGAATTATAGATGAAAAATGAATCAGTTGTTGTAGATAATAATTGTCAACAATTTGGTATAAAAAAAGAACAGGGAAATATATTTCAATAATTTGATTAGGAAAGAATTAAAATACAAAAGTTTTTTGGGGTTTTTTCTTTGTTTTTTTTTTGTAAAGTTGAATCTTTTTCTTTTTTAATTAAGCCAAAATATTCAATGGTTGCTTGGTTGCTTGGTTGGATTTTATGGCATATTAACCTCCGTAGGTTATTTAACGCCGAATCCATTTTATGAAAATAGTTCTATTTCAAACAATTAAATTTAGCATAAGTTCGCAGTTCAAATGTAAGTACAGTTTAATTTTGAAAAACATTTCTATTTCAAGCTATTCAGTTTAATCAAACAGTTCCAACTCAGCTAATTCAGTTTAATATAAGTACAGATTTTGTTTACTCACAGTTAAATGTCAAAACCCTTCTATATTAAACAATTTAGTTTTGTGTAAGTACATTTTCAGTGTCAAACACAATTCCATTTCAAATAATTCAGTTTAGCATAAACACGCAGTTTAAGTGTCAGTACGGTTTAATGGTCAAAATAATTTCTATTTCAAGCTATTCGGTTTAGTAAAACAGCTCTAATTCAAACAATTCAGTTTAGCATAAGTATGCAGTTAGTGCTATTTAACCCATAGATAGGGCCATATCATGTGTCCGTGGTGTAATGGTTATCATTGCAGGATATGGACACGACGATACGAGTTCAAATCCTGGACCTGTCTGATTGCATTTCACATAGCACTAATACCCTTGGGAAAGGTATGAATCCAAATATACTCCCTCCAGCTATGGGTAAATAGTAGGGCAGACTAGGTTCTTCAGCCTTGATGAGACAACTAGTCTAGGAGAAGGAAAACTCTGAATTCAAACCTGTTAAACTACGCTTAAAAATTGACCTTGTATCATATCCTGCCCGAGCGGAGGGGTTGGTAAATATGATCATGTGCTACTATTCCGGGCCAGAATGGACCTGGGAGCCATGGCAATGAAGGGGTACTCTGCATTCTCCAAGGCTCCTGCATCCCTAGAACCTCACTATCAGATTGTTTAGTGTCATATCCAGAACATTTATTTAGTGGGGGGGGTCTTACCCCTCTGCAGAGGTGCAGTCAGTGTATTCTTCAGCTCCAGCCGATTGGACAATCAATAGTCAGTGTAGTAGTGGCTCGAACCTCAAAATGTATAAAAACTAAGGTGTATTTTTTTAATAATATAGTGAACTCGCTTTCCTTAAAAAAAACTTTCGGTTATGCTTTCTTAATAATTAATATTTGAATCGTTATTAGTACTTTGAGTTCCCTGTTAAGCGCACTAAAATCAAACTGATTGAGTCTTTTCAGTTCTGGTGAATTTGGAGAATTCTTTCATTGCAATTGTTTCTAGGTTCATTCTGTCATGGCGTTTCAGAGTCTCACAGTGTATAGAATAGATCTGGTTAAAAAATATTAGTCATCGATAGGAATACTTGATAGTATATAACTTTAGATTATCTTTTATTAAAAATAGTCTCTTGAAATTATTATTCTTTACCAATGATTATAAGTTACTTAAAATCATATAACTTCTCATTTTGAAAGAAGAATAATTACTTGAAAAAATTATAATAATTATTAATATTAAATAGAAATTTTTGAAACAATTCCTCCAAGAATAAAATATTTGTATTAAGCAGAAATATCATCAAGGTAGTTGCTCTGACAGCACAGAGTTCTCTCTCTCTCTCTCTCTCTCTCTCTCTCTCTCTTACCCCCCATCCCTATCCTCCATCTATCTTGACAGGTCATTTAGACTGCATCTTGTATTCGAACAGAACTGATGTAGGTCTTTCCTGGTCGGCCAACATTGGTCCGTCCTTGTCCGGAGTTCAATAAGAGAATGAATATTATGTGTTTGTCCTTAACAGCATGAGTGTCCCGGCCGTCTTGCTTGAATGATTTGTGAGATATGAGGTAGGTGGCAATACAGCGGCTGTTTTGTGGAGTGTTCCTTACAGCATTTGTTCAAAACTTTTATTCCATGCATGTTGTTAGTATCCATGTGTTGCCCTGTCGGCTGGGGCTGTAGAATACACCCCCCACAAACGAGTGTCTTGGATATGACACTAAACAATCTGATGGTGAGGTTCCAGAAGAGCTTTGGGGAATGCGGAGTACCCCTTTATTGCCATTGCTCCCAGGTCCACTCTGACCCCGGAGTAGTAGCCCCTGATAGGGCCTTATCTATGGGTTAGATAGAACTAACAGTATACTAATGCTAAACTGAATTGTTTGAATAAACTGAATAGCTTGAAATAAAGATGTTTTTGACAATTAAACCGTACTTACATTTAAACTGCGTGCTTAAGCTTAACTGAATTATTTGAAATTGAACTGCTTTTCGAGATTAAAACTGTATTTACACTTAACTGAATTGTTACATATAACTGCTTGAATAGTTTGAAATAGAAATGTTTTTGACCTTTAAACTGTGTACTTATGCTAAACTGAATTGTTTTCAAAAGAACAGATTATTCACATAAAAATGGATTTGGCTTTAAATAACCTACAAAGGTTAATATGCCATAAAACCCAATAAACCAACCAAGTATCCATGTGGTGCATCCATATAGTAGTATGGACACAGCTCCAGCTTGTAAGAAAATACCGTTTTATTCTATCGGATAGCGCAAATTCCATATGAGCGATTACCTAACTGTAGTAGTTCATGCCTTAACTAGGCATTTGTTGACATTACTTTCAGTTGACGAGATGCTGCTGCCGAGGTATGTGAACTGGTCCATTAATTTTAGAGGTATCCACTTGGAGTTGTGATTGCTCCTTTTTGTTTACAACGATTGTATTCTGTATGATTTGCATTCATCTAGAAATCAATACCTCCAGCTCCTTGCGTTGGATGGTGCAGAAGAGATACTGCTGGAGCTGGTGTATTTTCTTGTAGCGTCATGTCGTTTGCGCAGTCTTCATCTGTGATAGTTTCCGCATGATATCTTCTGCTTCTTGCCTTTTTCAATGTGCAACCATATTCTTTTATTATATCTCTACGGAATTTCGAAATTGGTAGTTTAGTCAGAGCATAAATAAATATGGAGCTGTAATATCTCCATTGACTATCTTGAAGGAATTGGCATCTCCATCAGGTGAGCGAACCATTGATTTCGTGTTTTTGGAAAGCATCATAATGGCGGTAACAATTTCTTTAGGAAAAATGTATGCCAGTAGTATTTGCTCCGTCATTTCTCTTTGTATGGATTTGAATGCCGAGAAGAAATCTACGAACAGTTGTATTTCTTCGAGATTGTATGCCTGTAATCTTGTAATAATTCAATCTGTGAGATTGTGGAGTAATTTCTTCGAAAGGCGTTTTGATTTTTCCTACAATTTTCTCGATTTACGGTTCGATACGATTGAGAAGCATAATAAAATTAGCTACAATAGCAGAAAGAGGTCTGCCTCTGTATTTCTAAATGATTCGGAGATTGCCTTTTTTTTTGGAGTAAGGAAGGATTGAACCTCTCATTCATTGCATGTTGAGTTTTGTTTATTGACTGCATCGCATAATCGGAGAAATGTGTCATCGATTTTATGGTCATCTAAACTTCAAGGGGTATTTCGTCGAGGTCTGCCGCTTTCCTCCTTTTAACTTGTTCAATACTGCTTCAAGTTGTTCATCCATAAACTATCTCACTTATATGTCTAGTCAACCCTTAATAATGCTTTGTATAAGTTTGTTAGTGATGTCAGGAGGATGTTTGAGCAGAATCTTGAAATATTCTTTTCACTTCTGATGTTTTTTCTTAGCGGGAGGCTTTTAGTTTGGCTCTCGAGAGGGTCTTCCTTTCATTCGCTTCAATTACTGTCTGGTTGGGAATGTATCGAACAAGGGAAGATAGCCCGTTGTAGAAGATGGTGATATCCGTTTCTTCACAGGCATTAGTGGAACTGTCGAAAGAAATGACCATTGTGCAAAGGTAGCCATTAAATGTAGCACACACAATTCTCGATTGGGCTTTCACAATGCTATTTAATGGTTTTATGACACGAGACTGAGAAACTTTCCAACATCTTCGACGGCGGCATTCACGGAGTTTTTCCACGCAGATACCAAGACAAATGTCATTCCATTACCGATATCATTGTATTTTGAATCGTGCCCATTATGGTGATATCGATGTTTTTGCATATATATGATGTCTATGTTGTGACCAGCTGCCGATGCTCAATGCCCGGAAAGCAGTTTTTGTGTTTAATGTCCTACCCATAATTGTTGCTACGTTATCAATATTTTTATATCTAATAAGTGGATTTAGGCTTGGGCTCTGTAGCTGATTTTCATACACTGTGGCCAAAGATCCAACCGCAGTTGAATTTGCTCTTTGTTTACTTGCACGAGGGGCGGTGCGTTTTGGATGTATAGTTTGGATTAGAGTCTTGGCAAACGTTCGTTGGCTTTTTTTTTATATTCTCATTAATGGATGCCATCTTTAAAGATGAGTAGCAGGAATTTCCTTACTGAACTATTTGATTCTGACCACTGAACTATTTGATTCTGACCCTTCCCAACATGAAGTTCGGCATAGACCTAACTTCAGCTTCATCTGCTTTGCTTCACATCCGCCATGTTGTATCCATAGTCTCTATTATAGGTTTGCGTGGCTCTCAAAATATTCTCTTCCTCACAGACTTATCCTGTGACAAGCCACTACAGGATATCTGAGAGGTTACGGAAGAGTGATGAAAAAAGTGTTGTGTTCTGGTTAGTGAACACAAGTAGTAATGATAATAAGACAAACCACGATATGTGAGGAATAATAGTTATATTTACAGGAAAGAGTATTTACAAGAGAGAGACTGTTAGTAATAAGAACATAGAATTAGTGATAGAGTAAGGATATACTTCAACAACTGGAACGGCTCTTCTGGTCTGACTCGTAGGCTTATCCTTCCCAGTCGGATCTCCGCCACTGCCATATATGGCAGATGGAACAGCTCATTATGCTGAAAAGATAGGTGATCATATTTATCAAAACCTCCACTTGGGCAGGATGTGACACAAGGTCAATTTTTAAGCGAAGTTTAACAGGTTTGAATTCAGATTTTTCCTTCTCCTAGACTAGTTGCCTCACCAAAGCAGAAGAACCTAGTCTGTCCTACTATTTACCAATAGCTGGAGGGAGAATAACTGGATTCATACCTTTCCCAAGGGTATTAGTGCTATAGGAAATGCAATCAGTCTTGTCCAGGAATTGAACTCGTATCGCCGTGTCCATATCCTGTGACGATAACCATTACACCACGGGCTACTCCAAAGGTATGTGATACCCAACAAAAAGGCTACTCAGTGTTTTTAAGTTTAAAGTCAAAATACCGCATCTTAGCTTATTCAATTACATGTAGGATTATCCCATTCTATCATTACGATAAAACAAATTTATTCTGGGTAAAATTTCGAAGTTTTCCAAGGTGAATGAATTTTTTTTTTATTCTGATGGGCTTTCTTTTTTTCTTAAATACTTTCACTCGTTTGGATGTCTTTATTCCTTTTCTCCAAAAGGGGACAAATGTATGTAAATAATTTTTGAAGAATATTTGCAGCTATATTTGTTTAGTCAGGAGTATTATAAGGTATTTGAAACTATAGAACTGTTTGCAAAGAAATTACTACTTAGACGTAGAAATTATTACTTGAAATCATATAATTATTGATATTGGATAATACTACTTGAAACCACAGAACTATGTTCAAAATATTTCTATTTGATAGGAATGCATGATACCAAATAATCTCTTAAGAAAGAACTGCACAAAAATGTAAATCCAAAAGTGCAATGAACTCAGTTCCATTGTTGAATTTAATTTCTTGATTCTAAGACAGTGACGAATTTTATCTTTAGATAATCGGATCCAAAATCAATGAACCTTTCTAAAAAAAGGGCAAACGTGTTTTTTTATCTTTGTCTCCCATGATGAATGAATCACAGCATTTTATTACAATTCACCAAATATCTCTCCGTTCGTCGGTCTATCTTTTCATCCATCCAGCCAAGTTTTAGTCAATTTCGGGCCAATTTCAAGAAAAGAAATATCCAAGTCATGCCTACAGAAGTTTTGAATTATATGACATCCTCCTCATATTAGTTTTTAGATAAGCTGCGTCTCTTAACTTGTATATCTTACTGCTCAATCTTGCTGTGACCGATCTCACAGCATTTACTCATTTTCTTGGTAATCATTTCGAGAGACCAATGATTTTCTTTCTCCCTGTATGCAGTTATACCTTCCTTGTGATTGCAAGATGTCAAGCAACTAAAATGAAAATTATTTTCATTTGAAAAAAAATCTTAAACATCCATTTTTCCGTGTTTGGAAAATAATAAAACTGAATAATTATTTTAGAAATTTACTAATTTTTTTGGAGTTTCTGACGGTTCCTGGAACTTCTAAACAAAACTAAATATACCTTTCATATGCTACACTTGGTGAAAACAAGGCCGTAACCGGAAGTAAATAAACGGAATTTTCTTTTTTTAAATGAAATAGAATGAACCCTCCTGATCATATTTAGGTGTAGAGCCACGAAGAAGAAATTTATTTGATCTTCACTATCGCTTGGCTTAAAAAAGGCTTTGAAAACCATTTTTTAAATGTATGTAAATACTTTTCCCCTAAGTCTAGAAAATAATAAAATTAAATATCTATTCGAAATATTATTTAATATTCCAGGATTTTGAGACGTTACCTGAGATTTCTAAATGAACACAATATCATCGTCAGTATGCCACATATGGTTTGAACAAGACAGGAAACTGTGATAAAAAAACCATAAAAACCAAGCTAAGGTTTAAATATTATGTATACTGTTCTTCGACATGGAGGACTTTGGCATTAAATGACCCACGAACGTTGATATGCCATAAAACACTGAAACCGAACCGAAACCAAACCGTATCTTGAATGGATACTTACTATTCGTTTTAATAAGGCGATATGCGAAACATCTCGTATGTGCAAATTAAGGGGAAGCCATAAAAATAGTCAATGATTGGAACTGAGTTTTTTTCTAACAATGTATTATACAAGTGACTTTAACATTGGAAAGGACAAACTTTCCCGAACCAGTGTGGCACGAAATTGAAGGAAACCAATTTACAGAATAATATATTATCCAGCATTATTGATTTTTTTAAAGGTGTGTCGGCAGAATTCTTAGATATACTGACGAATTTCGATAAAAATATGAGTGTATATCATAAAGCATTCACATAAGTATACGTATACTTCTGAATCAATCCTCTGTCTGTCTGTCTGTCTGTCTGTCTGTCTCTCTCTCTCTCTCTCTATATATATATATATAAGTGAGTTGGTGACTGTAGTCGAGGGCGAAAGGAAGCCTCCCTTTTCAATAGCTACAACACCGAGGTGTAGGAGAGGGCGTTACTCCTTTCCCTGGATTGCTCCACTTTACCCTTGATATGTACCTTATATTACTGGGTGCTAAGCAAGGAGGTATCAAGTATC
>OY757931.1:1307586-1580086 GCA_963585895.1 Sepioteuthis lessoniana | reverse complement strand
TTCTGTAAGGTAATATTGAGACATGCCATATCTTTATTTAGCGATCGATCAATCTTTTATGATATAAAAGGTTTGGTGTGCCGTAGGCTTTAGTAAAAAAAAAAAAAAAAAAAAAAAAAAGAAAAAGATTGCTTCTTTGATGAATCAGATTAAAAAAAATCCTAGATTAATTTTGACTTCCGCGCCCGCGGATACCAATTTTATCTGTTTTCCGCACACCTGAGGCTTTTCTGATTAATTTTAATCCAAAAGATTTCGAGATAACACAACTCACAAGAGGAAAAAAGGAGGAAGGGAAGGAGGAGGATGTTTCTGTGTAAGCCAATTTTATTTGCTTTCTGCAAAAATGAGAACTTCCTGTGATATTTTAATCCAAAATTTACCAGGTTCCATTGGAAAAGGAAATAACCTTCTCCCTCGTTCCATATATCAGAAAAACAAAACTAAAAATTTTGTGAACTTCTGTTCCAAATTTGATTTGGATTGGGTCATTAACTATTAATTATATAACGTGTTCTGAAAGAACCCAGGGTTGCCTGGGAAAAATATGCCAAAATATATTCTTTTTGAGTGATTTACCAGTAAGCCATGAACGTTATTTTAAATTTTAGCCTGCTAAGAATAGGACTCCTGCAGGTGTCAAAATTATTTGCTTTATAGATAAATTCAATATTCTCGATCCCTTTTAAAATAAATTAAGTTTTATTTCAAAACATACCTGTTAGTCGGATAGCTAGTTCGCACCAACGATGCTTTGGATCTGTATAAATACCCTTAAAAGATACATTGAGTTAATGTAATTTTACACGAAATGATTCAAGACTGCCCTATTAGTAGAGAAGTCAGTTAGTAGAGTACTCTCTCAAGAGTTCACGCCACCAAACGATTGTGAGGACTCACCACTGTACACCAGCTTTATTTGCTTTCGGAAAAAATAATTGGACCTTTCTTATTTTTATTGTCAAATGCAATTTTAAATGTTACATACAATGAATACTATAAAAACACTCCTTCACATAATATGATTTAAGATGCCAACTTTCAACAGAATTAGCCGAGGAATGCATAAGAACAAGCCTATATATATGTATACATATATAAGATATTATTCAATCCAGAATATTCGGAGTAGGGGATAATTTTAAGCAGGACCAATAAAATATTGCTTTTAAGAGAAAATGTATACACATATATATATATATATATATATATATATACAGATATATACAGATATATGTACATATATATACATTATTTGTGTACATATATATGTACATATATACATATATATATACACACACACACAGATATATATATATATATATATATATATATATATATATATATATATATATATATATATATTAGTAAATCCGGAGTAGGGAATAATTCCAAGCAGAACCAATAAAATACTCAAAAATACAATATTAAATTGAAGTAATCCCAGTCAAGAGCTTAATGTAAATAAAATCTACAGAGCACGTAAATTTCTCTATTCCCGGTGGCCCAGTAGAAAACCTGCTTGACTGCAACATCGAAGGCAGCGAGTTCAAACTGCACTTACTTTTTGGACAAACACAAAAAGAATGAACTTCCCCTTCTACTTCATCTCTGTATTAAATATTGCTATTACTGTTCTTCTACAACGATGGCTTTGGTATTAAAAACACACCGCATGAACATACATTTGCTATTAAACAAAGAAACTGAACCGAGGTATATATGTATGAATGTATATATATGCGCGTGTTCCTACTGTTTTTTCAGAATACTCTTACGTGATGATATGAGATTTGGAATTATTGATATCTGGTTATTTAAATACAAAAGGTGAAAAGAAAAATAGAACAATGGAATTTGGCGGACCAGATAACAATCGCCAGTAACTGAAAACATGCATGAAGGAAATTATTCACGAAGTAAGCAGCACAATATTTCTAGTTTTGAGGATATATATATATATATATATATATATATATATATATATATTATGCATAGTCCACAAGCCTCTTTTCTTTGTCTGGTTGAAATGCCAAGAAGTTCAGCTTCATTCAATCTCTCAGTACAATGTGTGATTACTGGCGGCGCACACCTCTCTAAGTAATTTGGTACAGGATAGCAAGAATGACCACCAACCTAACTAATGCAGTTGAGTTTAAGTCAGAGTTTTCATTCTTCTTAAACGGTTTCCTTGGGGAAAAGTAACCCAGTCTGTTATGCTATTTAACCATAGCTGATAGAGAATTGGATTCATACCAGGGATGATAATAGGATATTAGCACAAAGTAAAATGTAGGAGTGGAACTTAGCTCGGATCGCCGGTTCATTCACTATCTTGATAGTTCTTACAGACTGACTTCTCTCATACTATGATTACATATATATATACATATATATATCGTATAAGGCGTAGGAAATAAAGATGGTAACCTATGGTAAAATCCTGGACAAGGCCGTTTGTATCCAACAATTAACTCTTCAGCTATGAATATATTATAACATAGACTTGGCACTTTAACCTTGATGGCCGCCGGTTTAGGAGAAGGAAAACTCTGAATTCAAACCCGTTAAAATCTGCTTAAAATTGCCCTTATGTCACATCATCCTCGTGTGGAAGGGTTGGTAAATACGTAATATATGTAAATACCCAGAGGATGTTTTAGCTTTATGGGATACACATTTTTTCTAGTCTTAAAATAAGCAATAAAAACATACTTAAGAACATTCTAGAAATTTAGGATCAAAACCGTATTAGCATTTAAGTTACATTTTTATATTTTTCAACCAATCAGCCAAAAACATAGAATAGAACATTCTAGAAAAATAGGATCGGAAGTGAACTAACAGAAAATATTTAGGCTCGAAAATAAAATAGTAAAATACAAATCTGATTGGTCAATAAATGTCTACGCGCCAAAATTTTAGGACGATTCTTTGATTCACCAGTAGGATATAAATAGCACAGAGTTAGGGAGCCATACACACAAACTTAAACAAAGACTAAGACGAAGACACCACCACAAGCCACTAAGCCAGTAATGCAGTGGCCGATACTGTGTCCGACAAATTCCTTTCCTTCCTCAACTAAAGTTCATGACCTAACTTCAGATGGCCGCAAATCACATTCAAAAGAAAAACCCGACAGACTTACTTTCATCAACGCGACATGCTGTCGCCACAATCATAAAACCCGCTATAAACTTAACGTAAGTAAGAACGACTTATTTACGGACTCCGTTAACATGAACATACACACATCTTTAAACAAATTCATTTTCTTCTTGCCAAACTTTATCTTCCAAAAGGCCATTTACACATTATGTATTTTGTTTGTTTTCATATTCTTTTATATGCATATTAAATTTTTTGTTGTTTAATGTTCGTTTTGTTCTATTCCATTTCTTTCACGCGATTGTAAAGTTTTGTGTTGTATTTGTGGTGGGAATAATTTAGAGAGCAATATCCATAAATTACGGACGCACATCTACTAAAATAACCAAATTACATACTCCCCCCCCCACAGTTTACACATCTTAATAACCTATCGTTTTGGTTTATGGTTAAACCATCTTCAGGAAGATGTGTAATAGGATGTTAAAATTCTTATCCAAAATTTATTTTAAACTGGAAAAAAGAAACGAAAAAAGGAAAAAAAAATGCTTAGATTTATATTGTTGAAACGTTGCATTTTAACTTCGCCCTTACAATGGTTTAACGAAAAAACGAAAACTTGGCATAGTATAATAAATAGATTCACAGAATATTTTCTTTTTTCATATCTATATACTGTCAGATTTATTTCCATGTTTCTCTCTCTACCGGCTCATTCCCAAGTGGGTAGAGTGTTCGCCAATGGTCCGGGAGACCTGGGTTCAATCCCAGGTCGAGTCATACCAAAGACTTCAAAAATGGTACTTGATACCTCCTTGTTTAACACTCAGCAATATAAGGTACGTATCATGGGTAAAGTGGAGCAATCCAGGGAAAGGAATAGCGCCCTCCCCTATATCTCGATGAAGTAGCTATCGAAAAGGGAACCTTCTGGTCACCCTCGACTAAAGGGAGACAACTGTACTTACTTTATATATGTATATAAGCAGAAAATATGAAGAATTGCGATAAGAGTGCTCGATGCAATAAGAGTTTGTTTTTTTTTTTTCTTCAAGACACAATCTGCCGTTATAATCACTTAATTTGTCGACTATAGTTTTGTCCATTCCATCTTTTATATATTTTATATGCCAAACATGTTTGGATAAAGTAGTACAGCAGGAATGTTTTCCCTTTGTGAAGGTGTGACGTCATTTTAACATTTCTTTTCTTCAAGTTCAGTTCAGAAGTAATGGGGAAATTTTTCGATATTTTTTCCTTTACAGCGGCTTTGTTTATTATATTTTGGATTAAATAATTCTTATTCAAGGGTCATTTAGCAGTTGCACTTGTCATTCATTTCCTTTAATGTTCTAAAATTGTTAATATTTTTTTAAATTTTTATGCCAGAATAACACATTTTAAAATCTTTTTTATTAAAGAGTTTATTCAGTGTAGTAGATTTTTCCAAGTGTTTTTTCATGTGACAAATATTTTTCTGACGTTTTTTGTTAGTTTTGCTGTGGGTGATGTTAAACCATCTATTACACAGGTCAACAAAAAAAATTGAAATGGTGTCGATGCATCAAACATCATTTTTAGCTAATTTGAATTTGAAAATGAAATGTCCTAAATTTTTCTTGTTAGTTACCGTTTTTGGCTCACTTTTTTCTGTTGTTTTTTGTATATATGATATTGACCAATAGCAATATTTCTGAAAGTAAAATCATAGAAACCTCTCAATTCGTATTCATACCAATAAATATTTGTCTACTTATTGAGAAATATTATTTCTGCAATAACAATCCGACGTTAAGTCATGAAAAATAACACGATTGAATATACTAAGACCAACACGTATTACCATCAAATCATTTAATAAACAGAAGAAATAAAACCTTTGTGAACATAAGAGCTATGGAAATTTTTCTTTCTTGATTCTCTGTCATCTTCACTATCATTTAAATCCATTTTGATACTCCATCAGTAGTCAGCCATCATCCGTTTGTCCTTCCGTCCCTGGTAGCCCTTTTTTGATGTCCTGATGGAACCATTCTTCTTGCTCATCACTCACATAGCTGCAATTATCCGGAAACTTATCTACTTGGCTATGTAAAAAAATGAACCTTAATGCTCGTAATAGCGCCAGTGTAATATAGACTTTTCAACAGCTTTTCCCCTCTCCTTTTAGTTTTCAGCTCGGTGATTGCCTAAGAGGTTTTTCACCACGTCAACAAACGATGTCTAAGTGCGTAATTCTAAGTCATTCATTGAAATATCAAATTCATCATCCTCAATGAGATTTTTGATGTCATACTGAAACCATTTTTATGATGTTTTCCATGTACAATGGAATTGCATTCTATTGGGGTGTTTTTAGTTGGAGTTTCTTACATAGTGAGAAAAAAAAGCTCTCAATGAGCTTGGTTTCCTTTCGTTGTAAAGAGACAAAAGTGATGAGATAAATTTATGAATATCAAACTGAAGATTTTAGAAGTTCAGTTTTTATGTCACCTTAATTATCAGGTTTACTAAAGTGAATTACTAATTAAGGTTATTAGTTAATTTGAATTTTGGCGATAAATTGAAAAAATCGGTACTTCTATTTTAAATGTTTTGGTTAAAAAGTACTTTTTCCTAACTACTTTATTTCAAATGGCTGACGTAAATTGTTCGGGGTACCTTAAAATCGATGGGTTTCTACGATTTTTTAACTACATTGTGCGATCAGCCAAGATCGTAATTTTATCTTTTTTTCCAAAAATGAGCAAAAACGATAATTAACCATTAAAAACTAAAGTCATTTTCGGAAGAAGTACCATCAAATTTGAAAAAAAACTTGTCTTATTTCTTGGATTGAACAATTAGGTAGACCAGTGTTGTTTCTCCTTCAAGTTTTTTTTTTGTAGCTATTATTGTTACTCTTGTTTTATGTATAGTTCCGTTTGATATATAGTCCGGTATTTTCTAGGTCTTTTTCATCGTCGGTTCTATCTAGGTTGACTCTATTATTGCTGGCCTAGTTGGTTGGTTGGTTGGTTGGTAGTTTGAGTTTAATAGCATGTCAACCTTTGTAAGTTATTTAAAGCCAAATCCATTTTATACAAATAATCAGTTTTATTTCAAAGAATTCAGTTTAGAAAAGTACGCAGTTTTAATGTAAGTACACAGTTTAATTGTCAAAAACATTTCTATTTCTTGTTATTCAGTTTATATGTCAAAACAGTTCAAATTCAGAAATTTTTAGTTTAGCATCAGTACTCAGTTTGAACATCAAAACATTTCGATTTCAAGTTATGCAATTTAGATGTCAAAACAATTCTAATTCAAACAATTCAGTTTAGCGTAACTACGCAGTTGAGTTCTATTTGACCCATAGATAGGGCCCTATCAGGTGTTACCACTCTGGGCATAAGTGAACCTGAGGCGATGGCAATGAAGAGGTGCTCCGCATTCCCCAAAGCTACAGCATCCCTGGAACCTCAACGTCAGACTGTTTAGTGTCATATCAGGACACTTGTTTCGGGGGGAGGGCTTACCCCTCTGCGGAGGTGCAATCGGTATATTCTTCAGCCCCAGCCGACTAGGCAAGCTTGCCAATGTGCTATTGATATGTAAATATGTTTGGTAATAGTTAGTGGTAATAGTGAGTGGAAAATCTGATTTTATATTAATGTGTAACAGTTGGTCAATCGGTTCTCTTCATGGTTGCCACTTGCCGGTGTTCAAATCAAATGTGACGTCAAGAAAATTATCAGTTTTTAACTGAGACGTTATGCTCATGTTCAAGTTATAGATTTGGTGAATTTTTACTCTTTTTTTCTAGCAGAATCCACTTTACACCCATTAAAGATATTCTAACCTATTAACCCATCATCACGGTAATGAATTCGGTGATTGATTTCATAAGCCATTTTCTATTGTACGAATAGATTTACGATTTAGCTTGTATCAGCGCAGCAAAGTAATTCTCATACTAATGTCGAATAGATTATTTGCATTTCTTTTTGACCAATTTGAATTTTGGTAAAATAGGAAGGAATTTTGATCGTATTTTATTATTTTCTATTTTACGATTATCATTAATGTTGATAAACTGGTGATAATTTGGAATAAGAAACCATATTTTTTATTCGGTTATTTCTATGATTGAAAAGTCAAATGTTGTAAATATGAATCAAAGTTCTACACTGATTACCAAAGTAATTTTAAATGGATTCAGAGTACTTTCGACCATCTCTTGTCATTATCAACAGCATTGCCTTTAGGAAACAGCAAAATAAATAACGGTCCGTATGTTGTGACAAATTTTACTCTCTATACAGCCAAATTAAAATAAATTAAACTTATATAAAAAAAAGAAGATTTATTTGATCATAGTAGTTAACCCTCAACTCTTTTCCCTTTCTTTCTAAGATTTCTGGGTACGAAAAGATTGAAAAGAAAACAAACAGCATCAAACTGTTTCGATACGTCCTTTGTTTTGCATAGGTAACGAGTATTTTGAAAATGACTCTGTTCCTGGATTTCAAGAATATTTTCAGTTTTGGAAGGCCATTGCGTTCCTGGATCTCGATACAATGTCCAGATATGAGATTTGACTATTCCTGGATTTCGAGGTGTTCATATTTGATTGTATTCCCGGATTTCTATCAGGCACATTGTAAAGAGATCTAATCTAATTTTCCGACGGAGCAGTTTTGAAAAAAAAATCCCTCATATGTATATATGTATTTATTTATTTTTTTTAGTTCAGTGAGAATCCATCCATGTTTTTGGAAATTTTCTAACTGGTCTAACCTTTTCATACATAATTCTTCATGTTCGTAAAATCTTACCATGGAAAAATTTTTTTACTTTACCATTAACATTAAAGGTTAATTACAATACCAAAGATCAACGTTTAATTATTCGTATCAAAATCCCTGTCCCACGTCATGTTATTTGAATTCAGATCTTAGTGAGAATAATTCAGTCATCTTGCACAAATAACTGAGTATTAATCAACGAAGAATAATTTTTTTTCTGCGAATAAAGATTTATTCTCTTGCGAACGATAAAACTTTTGATGAATACGGTTTGCCAGAGCGAAGAATCTCTTACCTCTTTGCTGACATCTCTTGAGTCACCTGCAACGGTGAAAGTACATTGCAATTTCTGCAAAAAAGGAATAGAAATATATGTTATTGGTGGCTTTATTGCATACAGAACAGAGATTAATAGCAAAAGGTGTTGCAGATTCAACAATGTTTTGTAGATAAAATTGTTTTTAAATTTTATACAGAATAGTCCATAAAACACGGAACAGTAAGAATCAGTACGTAAATTGTATACTGCCATATTCATCAGATAACAATACTGTACTTTAAAACTACATTTACGAGAAATTGAAACTACTGTCTCATGTGCATGCTTTATTCAGGAATCCACTTCCTTCAGTTGCATCCAATTAAGTTTGTGTATGAATCTTACAAACGTCTGGAAAGAGAATATATGATGTATCCCTAGTATATTCTTTCCAACGAGTCGATATTTTAAATGATTATATCATGAGCCAGCTTCATTGTATAGTCCATTCCTTTAGGTTATGAACAGATTGCTTGTTATGACTAGGCGTATACTGGATTTTATTAGTCCAAGCTGAATAATCTTTGTTAATAAGTAAAATTCTTGATACTGTGTATAAATGTTGATCTCATAGATCAAAAAAATCCAATAGAAAGTAAACTTAGCAGACAACTGTCTACATCAACTTTATTTGAGTAAAAAACAAAATGTAAAACAAGTCTTCAAAAAGAGTTTCAGTCTTTTTTAGACACTATTTTTTAACTTACTTTAACAGCTTTATATTTTATTCTGGGAGTGACACTAAACTACGTTCACGGTAAATTTTACAAATATAGAGGATTATGTATGAAAAGTTCGAAAATTACCAAAAACATTGATGGATTCTCAGTGAACTAAAAAATAAATAGTAAAGCTCTCGTTCTGAAACTCTGAGGAATGCAGAATCACAACCTCACACCAATTACTTCCAGGACCACTTGCTGTAGTTGTACAACTTATTATCAAATTAATCAGTTTAAGATAATGGTTAAAATGATTTCGAATTACATCAATACATTGACTCTTAAAACATTTATTTTGCAACCAAATATGAAGAGTTTACCTGTTTAAGATGATTGATTGATTGATTGATTGATTTTAATGAGATATGAACCTGCCAAGGGTTGTTTTATGAATTGTTTTCCCTATGCATATAAATCGACATTTTTTGTGTGTTTGCGCAGTTATATGCTATCAAGAATTCTTCGTTATTATCATCATTACCATCATTTCCAAGTCGCACTGGCAACCCGGAGTTCGCTGACTCTCTCTCTCTCTCTCTCTCTCTCTCTCTCTCTCTCTCCATCAATCCCTATCATACGTCAATCATAGTAGGTCTTAAAGGCTGCATCTTGTGTCTGAACTGATGTAAATCTTTACTGATCGGCCAACACAGGCGCGTACATATGCAGGTTTCCATAAAAGTACGAATCTTATGAGTGAGCTCTTATTTTCCCAGCTGTGTCCTGTATGTATTGTTCGTCTTAATTGAATGGTTTGTAATGCAAGTAGCTGTATATTTCCTGTTGATTAGGGTGATGCTTCCAGGACTTGTTCAAGAAAACGCGCAGTATTCTTGCATAGTTTTCTCTTAGCTTTTTCTCTGTGCATTTTTTTTTTTTCGTTTATGGCTGCATCCATTTACAAGTGAGGGCGAAAATACGGCTAAGCCCGCAAAAAAACGCCAAACGAACAGCGACTACCAAACACTATGACTGGGCACTTTTGAACAGAACAAGCATCCATTTACTAGTCACGGCGAAAATACGGCTAAGCCCACGAAAAAACGCCAAACGAACAGCGACCACCAAACACTATGACTGGGCCCTTTTGAACAGAACAAGCATCCATTTACTAGTCACGGCGAAAATATGGCTAAGCCCACGAAAAAACGCCAAACGAACAGCGACCACCAAACACTATGACTGGGCCCTTTTGAACAGAACAAGCATCCATTTACTAGTCACGGCGAAAATACGGCTAAGCCCACGAAAAAACGCCAAACGAACAGTGACCACCAAACACTATGACTGGGCCCTTTTGAACAGAACAAGCATCCATTTACTAGTCACGGCGAAAATATGGCTAAGCCCACGAAAAAACGCCAAACGAACAGCGACCACCAAACACTTTGATAGGGCCTTTTTGAACAGAACAAGCATCCATTCACTAGTAGAGATACAGCAGCAATTTGGGAGACATCCCGTTTGATTTTATCGGATAGATCATCATCATCATCATATCGCGCTGGTAGCACGGATATCCCTGACCCTCTCTCGCCACTCCTCCCTATCGTTCATCGCCCTAGGTAGGTCTTCAGGACAACATCCTGTATCCTCACATAGCTGCTGAATGTACGTTCGACCTGGTCGTCCTGCATTTGCGCGGCCATGTGTGGGGATCCATAAGAGTACATCTCTTATGAGTTCATCTCTGCTTCTCCAGCAGTGTCCTGCATGTCTGGTTCGTCTAACTTGAATAGTTTTCGTGATAGGGGGCAGGTGGCCGTACAGTTGGTGTCTTGTGGGGTGTTGCAGCCAGGACTTGTTCAGGATTGCACGCGGCATTCTTGTGTAATTGCCATCTAGCTTCTCCAGCCGTTTTGTTAGCGTCCATGTAGTGCATCCATATAGCAGTATCGATGTGACCGCTGCCTGGAAGAAACTGCGTTACATTTTATCGGTTAGGTCTGATTTCCATATAATCGATAGCCTATTGATAGCTGTCCATGCTTTCGTTAACCTCGTTTCGATGTCCTTTTCGGTTGATTCGACGCTGCTTCCTAGGTACGTGAATTTGTCTACTAGTTTAAGTGGGGTTCCTTCTAGAGTGGAGATGTCCCCCGTTTGGTTATAGCACATATATTCCGTTTTGTGTGCATTAACATGGAGGCCTATGCTTGCTGCTGCTCGTTCCAAACTATGCAGAAGTGTTTCGGCTTGGTTGGGTGTATTTGCCAGTATCGCTATGTCATCGGCGTAGTCGGCATCGGTAATTGTTGTTGCGGGGTATCTTCTGCTTCTTTTCTTCGTCAGTTCGAAGCCATTCTCTTTGATTTTGTCAATCGATGTTCTAAGTACGTAGTCTAGACAAATGATAAAGAGGTACGGGGCCAGCGTGTCCCCTTGTAGTACTCCTGCTACAATGTCAAAGTATTCTGTGTCTCCATCCGGTGATCGTACTTTTACTTTAGTGTTTCTATAGAGAATCGTTATTGCCGCTACGGTTTCTTTAGGTATGCCGTACGCTAGTAGGATTTGTTCCATCTTTCCTCTGTGAATGGAGTCGAAAGCCTTGGTAAAGTCGACAAATATTAATGTCGCTTGTAGGTTCTTTGCCTGTACACCTTCAAGGATTCTGCGGATGGTTAATATTTGTGAGGTCGTGGATCTATTTCTTCGGAAGCCATTTTGGTTTTTTCTAAGTATGTTGTCGATTTTGGGTTCTATTCGGTTTCGTAGTAGGGCATTGTAGATTTTGGCAGCTATGGATGTAAGTGTTATGCCTCGGTAGTTTTTGGCTAATCCGAGGTCCCCCTTTTTAGGGAAGGGGAGTATGTATCCCTTCATCCATCTATCTATCGGATTTTGATTGTATACTGCGTTGCAGTGTCGGAACAGTATGTCGTCGAATTGTCTGGTCTTCCATACTTCCGGGGGAATTTCGTCCAGCCCTGCAGCTTTCCTATTTTTAATTTTTCTGAGAACCGAGTCGAGTTCTTCTTGTGTGAACGGTCCTAGTTTAATGTCTAATTGTTTGCTCATTATTCTGGTGATTGGTTCATGCGTTATTTTTGGTGGGTTTCCAAGTAAGTTTTCGAAGTGCTGTTTCCACAGTTTTATTCTTTCTTGTTGGTTTGCTGCTTTCAGTTTTGCTTTGGCTGTGTTCTTTCTTCTGCTCACTTCGTTTATTGTTTGCCAGGCTATTCTAGATTGTCTATCTTCCACCGAGTCTCTAATCTTATCTATCTGATTTTGAATGTATTCTGTCTGTTCCTTTATATATATGCCTGCTAATTGATATTGTGCCGTTTTTAGTTTTAAGGCATTTGTGTTTGTTGGGTTTTTTCGATAGTTTTTGGAGGCTGTTTTCACTAGTGCACGTTTTTTTCTCACCGCTAAAGTTTCCCATGGGACTCTATATTTAGTTTCAATTTTTGTTGGAATGTATTTTGCTGCTGCCTCGAGGTGTGCATTGACGAAATTTTCGTATTCGTCGTTTGGTGTACTTTTTTCTGTCTTTTCTTGTAGTGTTTCGAATCTGTTTCTTAATTCTAATACGTATTTATTTCTTATATCTTTGTTTTTTAATAGGGCCCAGTCATAGTGTTTGGTGGTCGCTGTTCGTTTGGCGTTTTTTCATAGGCTTAACCGTATTTTCGCCGTGACTATTCGGTGATCTGTGGACACACCCTCAAAAGAGGAGTATGCCTCGCAATTCAGTGCACTATTTTTCCATTTCTTGTTTATAAGGACGTAGTCTATCTGAGCTTTAGTATTGTTTGCGTACGTGTATGTCCATAGTTTGCCCTCTCTTTTTTGGTAGTTTGTATTGAGGCATGCTAATCTATTTTCTATCATTAAATCTGTTAGATGTTGCCCATTCCTATTTGACGTGTTATGGAGGCTGTATTTGTTGTTTCCGTTTTTCCCGATTTGGGCATTCATGTCTCCGCCAATGACTAACATGTTGTGTTTCGGGATGCTACGCACTAATGAGGATAACTCATCGTAGAAGGTGACTAGTTCAGTTTCTTCACTAACATTGGTGGGGCTGTAGCATGAGATGATTGTTGCTCTGGGGTTTCCGTTAAATGTAGCTGCCATCATTCTAGGTTGTATTTTCTCAACGCTATTAAGCGTTTTTAATGCTCTAGGTCTTATAAGTAGTCCTACCCCTCCTACTGCGGCGTTGACAGAGTTTTTCCATGCGGATACAGTGGCGAGCGACCAGCCATTGCCAGTTTCGTGATATTTGATATCTTCGGTGTGTGTGTATCTTTGTTCTTGTATGCATATTATGTCAATCTTATGTTCTACGGCCGATGCGATTAGCTCTGGGAGTTGTCCTATTCTATTTAAGGTTCTTACGTTAAATGTGGCTATTTGTAGTGTTTGCTTGCATTTTAGTAGTTTTGATTGTTTGAGCTCTGTAGCTGATTTTTCGAACAACGAGGTCAGGGCTCCAACCTCAGCAGGACGCGCCCCTTTTTTACCCGCGCGAAGAGCGATGCAGTTTGTGTAAGAGGTTTGAGTGTGGGCCATGGTTATCTTTCGATGGCTGTTTTATTCTCTTCTATAGAAGCCACTCTTATAGAGGAGCAGCAGTAGTTCCCCGATCGAACTAACGATCCTGAGCGTAAAGTCGTCAAACTCACGTCCAGGACCCGTTTAGGTATTGAGTTTGGTCGTCCATGGGTTTATTCAAATACCTTTACGTACATCATGCTGCTTCCCGTGGGTACGCAAAAAAAAGGAGGGGTAATTTTGGTTTAAGTTTTCTTAAGTTTTAACTTGTTAAAGTCCAAGATTAAGGTACTTTCGTATGACATTCACTAGTACTGACTTTTGCTTCTTTTTTTTTGCTGTATTGGGACTTTTCCTAGGCTTTTTATTTTATTTTTTTTTTTTAAATACTACAGTTGGGAACCTAGCAGGCTTCAGGAATTATAGAGCTTAAAAATTTTTTTTTTCCTTTTCTCTTGGGGGGGAGCTGTGGTAGCATTAGGTGTTTTAGGCTTTTTCTTTTTCTTCTAAACTACTGTTAGGGCTTTCTTTACGAATTTTTAAATTATATTATAGAAGAGATTCAAAAACATTCTGCCTTGTTCGCTGACATTTGGAAAGACTAACATCAATTTGGCTTTATAGTAGAGTAAGCGTGTCTTTACATTTAAAACGCATAGTTTAAGCATTATTTCACAAACAAAATACAGCATAACATTTTGTAAAATTCAGCATTTTAAATTGATAGGACTTAAAGACATACTGACCAATATTGATATATTGGCTCCTGAGTTCAAATGCTTCTTCTTCGTTTTGACTTTTATTTACTACTGAATTTTAGGTAGTTTTGGAGGCGGTCTGCTGGGGAGGGGAAATTCATTTCATTTTTTTTTCCATACGATCGATAACGTGTCAATAGCCGTCCATGCTTTCGTTCGGCGTATCTTGACATCACTTTCAGTAGATGAGATGTACGTAGATCGGTCCATTAATTTTAGAGGTCTGTTATTTTGAGTGGAGATGATACCATTTAGTTTAAAACACAGGCACATAGTTTTATTTGCATTCAAGTTGAAGCCAATTCCTCCCACTGCTTGCTTCAGACTATGCAGTAGAGATTCTGTTTTGGATCATGTATTTGCGAGAAGCTCTAAGCTGTCTGCGTAGTCCGTAGTCTGTCATTGTTTCTGCAGGATATCGTCTGCTTCTTGCCTTTTTTGCATGTGAAACCATTTTCTTTTATTAGATCTTCTGACGTTCATAGCAAGTGGTCTAGGTGAAGCACTAACAAATCTTTTGGTATTGTATCTCATTGCAAAACTCCAGTAGCTATGACAAAGAAATCCGTGTCTGTATCAGGTGAGTGAACCATTGTTTTTGTGTTTGATTTTTAAAAAAATATTTGCATTTTATAATAATCAATAATTTCAACTATTTCAATTGTATAATAGTCATTTATTTTTTACATTCAAATGGTTTCAAGTAACTAATGATAATCCTTAATAAATGATATGCCCAATTGGCTGGGGCTGTAGAATACACTGACTGCTTCTCTGCAGAGGGGTAAGACCCCCACCCACCCCCAACAAGTGTCCTGGATATGACACTAAACAATCTGATCGTGAGATTCTATTAATACTGGAGCTTTGGGGAATGCGGAGTACCCCTTCATTGCCATCGTTCCCAGATCCGTTCTGGCCCGGAGAGGTAGCACCTGATAAGGGTCCTATCTATGGGTTAAATAGAACTAAACAGTGGTTTGAGTTTACTGTTTTGACATTAAAACTATGTACTTATGCTAAACTGAATGGCTCGATATAGAAACGTTTGATTATATTGAATAGCATGAAATATAAATGTTTTTGTCAAATAAACTGTGTACTTACATTTATGCTGTGTACTTACATTTATGCTTATGCTAAACTGAATTGTTTGAAATGGAACAGTTTTTTTACATTGAAACTGTACTTACACTAAATTGAATTGCTTAATATAGAACCTCTGTGCTTATTCTAAACTGAATTACCTGGATTAGAACTGTTTGAATAAATTAAATAGCTTGAAATAGAAATGTTTTTGACATTTAAACTGAGTACCCATGCTAAACTGAAATAGATTGGTTTCTTCGTTTAATGGCATATGAACCTTTGTATGTTTTTTAATGCCAAAGCTATTCTCCTAGAAGAACAGTAGTGGTACTATTTAACCCATAGCTGGGAGGATAAGGGGGTTCATACCTTTCCCAAGGGTATTTGCTCGAAAGTGAACGTAAATGCACGACTGGAGTACGAACTCGATGACTACGATTCCGCAGTCCATCGCTTTAACCATTACACTACGAGGACACCCACCAGCTGAAATAGAACTGATTATTTGTATTAAATGTATTTGGCGTTAAATAACCTACAAAGGTTGATATGCCATAAATCGCAACCAACGATCTATTAATAAATAATCATAGCTTCAATTCACTATTCTTAATACAAATAATTTGGACACAATTATATGGCATCAAGTATTTCTATCGAATACAGATACTTTTTAAACTGATCTATTTAATGCAAAGTGCTACAACTGCGGATCAAAGTTGACCGGACGATGATGGGTTACTCTTTACTCTCCAGCTATTCAGAATCGGAGACTTACCATCAATTTAGTGTCATATCAAGTCCAGTTATTTTGGGTGGAATCTGACCTCTCGGCGGGGAATAAAGTCAGTGTATTCTAACATAGTTGAAAACAATTTCTGGTTTTGTTCCTTTGTTTAATGCCATATCAACCTTTGTGGTTTATTAAATGCTAGAGCCATTCTAAAAAACGGTAGTGATGCAATTTAATTCATTGGTGGAGTGTCAAGGGGGCTCATGCCTTTTCAAAGGGTATTAATCCGAAAATGAACGTAATAACACGACTGGAATTTGAACACGCTTACTTCGAGGCCGCAGTCCAGCACGAGGAAACCCCTCTTGTTTAAAACAAGCTTGAGAATAGTTTTTACTGTATATTGTTTGAACCTATATTAATTGAATAAGACTGGCTTAAAATAACCCAAATATACATGACATGTCGTAAAACCAATCGAACATACAACTACAACATACTCTTCTTAATATTTGGTTTGGTTTCTTTGTAGGTTATTTAATGTCAAAGCCATTCTCCTAGAAGAACAGTAGTGGTACTATTTAACCCATAGCTGGGAGGATAAGGGGGTTCATACCTTTCCCAAGGGTATTTGCCCGAAAGTGAATGTAATAGGATGACTGGAGTACTGTATCCCCTTTGGATTTCAACCAGATAATAGATTGATTCAAAAATCTTTAGTGCGACAAGTTAACACAAAATATCTCAACTGGAAGTTTATCTCGAATCCCTAATTCCACTTAACACGCTGTTAACATTTAGCTGAGAGCACGTCCGCATTCTTAAGACACCAAGTAAATAATTGTTAATATATAAATAAGTTAAAGTCACATTTGGAAGAAGCCTCAAGAAAGTGACTTTAAAATTTCTAATTAAAACATTGCAAATCTGGTTGGTTGGTTGGTTGGTTGGTTGTTCGGGTTTTATGGGAGGTTATTTAACACCAAATCCATTTTTATATAAATAACCAGTTCTATTTAAAACAATTCAGTTTAGCATGAGTACACAGTTTGTCAAAAGATTTCTATTTCAAACCGTTCAGTTTAGTATAAGTACAGGTTTTGTTTACACACAGTTAAATATCAAAACAGTTCTATATTAAACAATTCAATTGAGTGTAGAGTTTGAATGTCAAAAACAGTTCTATTTCAATTAATTCAGTTTAGCATAAGTACGCAGTTTAAATGTAATACCGAGTTTATTTGTCAAAACATTTGTATTTCAAGCTACATAGTTCAGTCAAACAATTCAGTTTAGCATAAGTATGCCATTAGTTCTATTTAACCCAAAGATAGGGCCTTATCAGATGCTACCACACCGCGCCAGAGTGGACCTGGGAGCAATGGCAATGAAGGGGTGCTCCGTATCCCCCAAAGCCTCTGTATCACTGTAACCTCACCATCAGATTGTTTAGTATCATATCCAGGACACTCGTTTGGGGTGGGTCTTACCCCTCATTAGAGGTGCAGTCGGTGTATTCTGAAATTAGTAAACAAGTGTAAATCAGCATAAAAAGTATTTAAAATTTTTGTTTAGATATTTAAAAGACATGATCGAAAATAACTTCGCTGTTGAGTAATGGTTAACGTGCATAACACTTACAAGTGACGCCATCTTGTAACAATCTCCATTACATTAGAGGCAGCATTGTAGCCAAAATTCTGTTTGGCTTGAAAGAAAAATTGATTCTTGACCAACTGCAGAAATGGAAATAATGATAGGTTCATGGCAATAATGTTATCCCAGTCAAATTTAGAAAAGACATAGTTTTTAACGTTATTCAAACTTCGTATTTTAACTTCCAAGAGGCAGAGAGAAAAAAAGGCGATCAGAAGATAGAAACTGATTCAAGAATACTTTTGAAAAACATTGAGTGGAATAAAAAGAACGCCATTAGAGGATTTTGTCTTGTGATGTCTGTGGAGTCCATTGATTTCGACGATGATGTCCCAATTCATCGAGAAATAATTGAGAAAATTCCACGAAAGTAGAGATTAAAGGGCAGCAGCGAAAGTTGCACATATTTTCATCAACATAATCTTGAACTGCAAAATTGCGCAACATTGGCGCAACGGTCATTGAATTGTTATTTATTTACAAGGTTGTCACAACCCAGTTAAGCAGCAAACGACTACTGCTACTACTTGTAGTAGTAGTAGTAGTAGTAGTAGTTGTTAGTTTTCTTCGAAACAAAAGATATCAGGTTTTCATTATTTTTGATATAACATTATCTATCCAAAATGGATAATCTTAGTTATTATTTAAAACCAAACTCTACAGCACTGATTCTACGTAAACAAAAATAAGACTACATAAGTCTGAGGATTTACCCAACCCTGAGGGATAGAATACGACAAAAGGTCAATTTTCAAGCCTATTACAATTGGTTTTGATTTCAGAGTTTTCCTTCTCCTGGATTGGTTACTGCTTCATTGCTAAAGAGTCCAGTCTCTTCTTCTACTTACTCATAACTTGAGGGATGGAGAGATGGATTCATGCCTTTCTCATTCGTCGATAAGCGTTAATTTAACACATCATCTATTTCATGATCAGGATGTGACACAAGGACCATTTTAACGAGTGTATTGTTGGTTTGATTTTAAATTTTCCGTCCCTTTGACCAGTTGCCGTAACAATGTTAAACCGACTCAGGTTGCTTATTGTTTCCACTTAGCTGCGGGGAGAACAGATGGGTCTCACGCCTTTCAAATGTTTATAAGTGTTGTACTTATTTTGGGGCATCAACATATTCTTATGTATAGTGATTGTATTTGGTATTTATTAAGTTCATTGTTTGAGGCCAAAAGTATAGAGGATCTGGTAAAACAAAAAATTGTCTGCAAAACTATCTCACTAATCATTGCACTATGCAAAACACCGTATGAAGGATTATTTGGTTTTCTTTATTTAATGACATAGCAACCTTCGTAGATTATTTAATACCAAAAGTATCCGTACAGAAGAAAAGTGGTTATATCATTTAGTCCATAACTATTATTGGGGGTACAATGGAAGACCCAGGGAGCATTTAACTCACGATTTGATAATAAGTTAAGTTGGCGACCGTAGTCGAGGGTGACTAGGAAGCTCCCTTTTCAATAGCTACTACACCGTGGTGTAGGGGAGGGAGCAACTCTTTGGCGATGATGTCTCCACTTTACCCTTGATACGTACCTTATATTGCTAAGTGTTAAGCAAGTAGGTATCAAGTGTCATTTTTAAATTCTTTGGTACGACGTGACCTGTGATTTAACCCAGGTCTCCCGGACCAGTGGCAAACTCTCTACCCACTAGACCAATGAGCCTGTTTGTAATAATAATGAGACAGAAACGATGCAAACTATTACCTTAGAATGCAGCGTTTCGATTAGTAGGCAATGACGAAAGTGCTAAATAATTGAAGATCATTTTAAAGGTGTTTTTTTTAATCTATGTTTTTTCCTTTTGAGTCATTTCGATTAAACATTACGGCATGTAATGCATGGTATCAATTGATCGAACAGACGAGGTCATAGAGAAAGTCAAATTGGCGATAACTTTGCTTCAAAAAGTTAAATCAACGAAGAAAAGAATTTGAATCACTAAATTTTCTCAAGGACACTCGTTAAGAAAATATTGACCCAAAAGAACAGGACATCAACTCGAAATTTTTGGTTTAATTCATTTTGTTTGGTTTTGTCTTTTTACTCTCATTTTTCAAGTATGTCGAACTATATTTAACTCTGGTTGCGTGTATTATGCCTAAGAGCAATCGGATAAAAAGTTACTGGACGTTTTGACAACTCATGACTTCAGATCAAAGGACATTCTGAAGAGATCTTCGTAAATTATGTCTACACCATATACATAAATGTTCAGCAAAATAAAAAATTATCAAAGAAATCTAAAGCAGATGGCCCTTTCTACCACCAGTGAGCCTGGTGCCCAGCTGTATGACTGACAAAAAGGGGTAAACCTCGAGAACACTCACGTTAGGTGCGAGAAACGGTCACACAAAGTTGGGGAGTTTTGAAAAGAGGCAGTTCGTTATTAACCAGCAAGGAGAATGAACGACTAAAAGTTTCATCTCCCAGTTTGTTTTTTGTTTTTTGCTTGTTATTTGTTTTTGTTTTCTTTTTGTTTTTTGTTGTTTTTTGACTGGTCAGGAGAGAAATTGAAATCGGTAATAAAATGAGTGGATTTTTATTCTACGACTACGTGTCTAACTTTTCCTTTTTTCTTTGTAGGAATTCGTCGTCAACTATTTATTTCGTCGAAAAAAAATGTGCATATTAGAGTAAAATTAATGTTCAATTTTTTTTAAATGCTCATATTTCGAAAATAAAGTAATTGTCAATCGAAATTGCAACTTGGTCAAAGTGTAGCATAGTTGGAGTGAGGTTAATTATTTGATTGCCTGGTTTGGTTGGGCCACGAATTTTTCAGTTGGGTGTTTGGTTGGCTGAGGTCTTTGAGTGGAGATGAAAGTTTAAGGGAGTACATAACATTCAACACAGGAAGGCCAAATTGTAAACTAAATGGAATCATATCTTGTCTGTGACAGGTTTGATTGGAGAAATAAAAACAGTGAATTTTGGACACGTGCCACATTGACTCAATATACAAAATGGGCAGCTAAATAAATTAAGTCAAAGTTACCTCAGGAGTTGGTAATAGAAAGCGTCATTTACAATTGGGCTTTTTCAAGAAAATCAAATATACTTGGTCCTTTCATGTCCCAGAAGACTGAAGTTCTTTACTGACCGCTGCTTCCAGAACCTTTTTTACTTGAGTTTCAGCGTTTTTACAACCCATGAACAATCTTTTCGTATTCAGTTTTCTGTGACAAACCCATGGTTTGTCTATTTTTTTCATACTAAAACATGCTTATCAGACATTCTTATGAAATTTCACATGTATTACACTTATCAGCCATTAAAAATCTAATGACAGACCTCTGTTTAAGACGGGAGAACACTGTTTGGTTTGCCGCCATTTCGAACAGCCCTCAAACAAATAATTTGCGGGATTGAAAATGAGTTTTGTTATAAACCAGTTCCAAACAATGCTGTGTGTGCATTTATGGAAAAAATTCTGAAAAAAATATTTTGCTTTTTCAAAAACATTTCCTCCTGTTAATACAATGTGCACTATACTTTCTTCTTTTATATTATTTTATTAAAACTTATAATGAAATTAAAGGGTCTCGTGTTCTCTTACTTTAAAAATGATGACGTCCAAATATTACACCCGTTATCTACTGTTGTTTCATTTAAATAGATGAATGAATTTTTATCCCCAAATTTGACCAAGAAAGTTACTTCAGCTGTTGACAATAACTCTGCTTAACTTAATTTTTCACAGTCCTCTCCCTTTTCAGTTTCTAGGAGCTTGGAAGCCAGAAGAAATGAACAACGGACACCATGTGGTATCTTGGCGTTATTCCAGGAACACAGATCCCATTAAAGAAGATGTTTCACATTAAAAAAGACGAGAAGACCATATCCTGCATAAACATGTATCATTCAAAAAACTTTTCTGTATAACTTGGTTTGGCTTCTTTTGTTTAATGATATATCAACTTTCTAAAGTTATTTAATACCAAAGCCATCCTTGCAGATTAACAGAAGAGATATTATATAACCCATAGATGTTGGGGATAGGATGTTCATACCTATTGCTGTAGAATACACCGACTGCACCTCTTCGGAGAGAAAAGACCCCTCCCCCAATGAGAGTCCTGGATAAGACACTAAATAATCTTATAGTGACGATCCAGTGATGCTGGAGCTTTGGGGAATGCAGAGTACCCGTTCATTATCATTGCTCCCAGATCCACTCTGGCCCGGAATTGTAGCACCTGATAGGGCCCCATCTAAGGTTTAAATCGAACAAACTGCGTACTTATACTAAACTGAATTGTTTAAATTAGAACTGTTTGGCTAAACTGAATAGCTTGAAATAGAAATGTTTTTGACAAATAAACAGTGTACTAACATTTAAATTGTGTGCTTATGCTAAACTGAATTGTTTTAAATGGAACTGTTTTGACATTGAAACTCTACTTACACTTGATTGAATTGTTTAGTATAGAACTGTTTTGATATTTAACTGTGTGTAAACAAAGCCTGTGCTTATGCTAAACTGAATTAGCTGAAGTAGAACTGTTTGTTAAACTGAATAGCCTGAAATAGAAATGTTTTTGACAAATAAACTGTGTACTTACATTTAAACTGCGTGCTTATGCTAAACTGAATTGTTTTAAATGGAACTGTTTTTGACATTCAAACTCAACTTACACTAAGCTGAATTGTATAATATAGAACTGTTTTGATATTTAACTGTGTGTAAACAAAATCCGTGCTTATGCTAAACTGAATTAGCTCTCTTTGAATAAACTGATTTGCTTGAAATTGAAATGTTTTTGACAATTAAACTATGTACTCATGCTAAATTGAATTGTTTGAAATAGAACTATTTGCATGAAAATGTATTTGGCGTTAAATAACCTACAAAGGTTGATATGCCATAAAAACCAAGCCAAACCATCCATACCTTTCCTAAGTCTGAAAGTGAATGTAATATTACCACTGGTGTTCGAACTCGCTTACTCCGATGTAAGGGTCCAGCACGGTAGCCACAATGTTAAAGGAACTCATCGGCTGTATATTGTTTTTCTCCAATCTGAAATATATCCTAATTTATTCGGATGAAAATAAAAAGAATTTAATACTTCTAAGATTTGTTCTTACAATTGGGTATTATTTATTTATCGTTGATGTTGTTCAGGGAGGCTTTCTGCCGATTCCTTTTACATACTCTTTCATACGTCCAACTCGTAAATAAAATGAACATTAATTTTTAAAGAGAATAAAAAGTTCAATTTTCAAAACACATTTGGAATATTAATGACTTTTTTGAAAGATTCAGACAAAATAAAAATAAGCCTTAGATATTTTTCATTACAAGATTACAATGGACTTTTGTAAGTTTTAAATCGTTCAACGTAGAATATCATCAAAATTATCGATTTATGCTATAAATTGAATGAAAGAAAATTGACGAAGCTTAAAATATAATGTTTTTTTTTTGTTTTCATTTCTTAAAACGTAAAAATAAAGTACTTTTATTCTTTCTTAACAAATACGTAGTGCATTCAATACGTTTCCAAACTTTGTAAAGTTGTAAAGCCTTTGTAAAGGCATTTGAAATTGTCTTGGACTCTTGAAAATTCAGTATGTTATTGCTATACATCTTATGAGATGACTGACCAATTTTTATGATTTCCACTTCAAATGAACTGCTACAGCAGAAATTGGAATACACACTACTAAAGCCTGGGTGTCACAGCTGGTGAATTTCAAAAATGCAATCTGGATGCGAGGACACTTTAGCAGAACGATATGCAATAAAATGCCATAGAACGGTATGCAATAAAATACCACAAAAACGTATGGAATGCTTCCGACTTCTTTTGGACCATCTTGCATGAATTGAGCATCAATTTTTGAGTGACATAAGAGAATCAAGGAAGGCAGAGAGTCTTTGGGGAATGATGAGAGGTTTGGGAGGAGTAAGAGGGTCAATACACCAGAGTGGATCGGCCAAACGGTTAGGGTTAGGGTTAGTATGTTGAGGTTTTGAGGTAGTTCAGGAAGAAATTCCGTCTGAAGAGACCAGCACTCTTCAAATTGGGTCAGTGGTATTTCCACCAGGACACTGCACCTGTCTACAACTCAATCCTTGTCACAGACTTTTTGACCAAGATGGGCATCAAGACAGTTGCTCACCCTCCCTATAGTCCAGACCTTGCTCCCTGTGACTTTTGCTTATTCCCTAAGCTCACAGGCTGTCATTATGAGACAATTAAGGAAATGAAAGAGACTGGGACGAAGGTCATTGACACGTTCACACAAGAGGACTTCCATGGGCCCTTCCAGAAGTTGTTGTAACGGTACAACAAGTGCATTGCAGCCGGAGGAGATTACCTCGAAGAGGACTAGAATTTCATATGTGTACTATTAATGAAAGTGCCCATACGAAAAAAGTCTGGAAACCTATTTAATGATCCTCGTACCATTGTTGTAGTTGTTAAAAATGTTAAATGTATGCTGATAGAATCTCAAGCTTTTTCTTAGAGTCTAAAGTCCTAAGACCAAGTATTCTTCAGTAGTTTTCATCTCGTGTGGGCAGCGGTGTGCTTCGCTAGATACTGGAAGGAGGAACCTCATTTCTCAACCACAAAGATGAAATAGTTCCATCAGTACAGATTCTTATCTATAAAGGTGTCATCTATTAATGACAAAAATATCCACCGAAAGTTTTCAATGACTAATTTAAATAATACGTCCAAACGGCATCGCTCTTAATAGAGGTGAACAGGGAGCACGCTCAGCTGAGGATGGAGCTCTAACCCCAGTGTTCAAAATCCCAGCTATAGAGCCCCATTCAAGCTGACTTAAATGCAAAATACTGTCAACATTGAGACTTTCAACTTTAGAATATTGAATATAATCAATCAGCTACTTGAGCTCACAGCAGAATTTCGATATTATATGCGTATGAGAATATCGATATTGCAATTACAAGCTAGAACTAAATACCATGATCCCAATAATGGACCGACATCTAAATAATAAACTCTGTCAACATCGCCATTCGAAATCTAGTAATGCTTCTCAACCAACATACATATATGCATAATATATCATTTGTAAACACATTTATTAGATACAGACAGTTAAATGATCAATCAGTTCTATTTCTAACACCCAATTTTTGCATAATTTATTTACTTTCACGCAGTTTAAATGTCTAACAGTTCAATTTGATCCGCAGATAGAACTCGATCAGGTGCTACTACCTGGGAACAATGGCAATTTAGGGGTTAACCGTATTCCCTAAACTCTAGAATTACTGGCAGCTCGCCATCAGATTGTTTAATGTCATATCCAGGACATTTGTTGGGGGTTGTTACACCTCTGCTGAGATACAGTCGGTGTATTCTACTGCCCCAACCAACGGGGATATATATAGTATAAAGAAAATCCAAACATAAGGACACGTTCTACTTTTAATTCCGACTCCTGCACCACAATCTACGGTCTCACCAATATAAGTGATAAAACGGACATCACCACCGACTGTAAGGAGCTTTCATAACTCCTACGATACATTCCCAAACACATCAGTCTGATCTTAGAGGCTTTATTTGTCTCTGCCTGTCACCAGATAGGACTTGATACAAGGTCACTGACCCGAAAGTCGGCTTAAAGTGGAGATTAGGTAAGAGGAGGTTGGGCAGGACTCGAGGTTCATCCCTGCTCGACTGCGCTGGTCATTGGCTGACTTAGTTCAATGTGAACCTGATTATGTAAGCTGGACATGGACCCAAATATGGGTCCAGGCACGGATGCCTGATTATAGCTTAAACTTGTCAATGATCATATAGACATGAATGATTAAACAACAAATTATTTATCTATATATATATAATCCCAGAAAAAAATCCAAGGGGTAGGTTTATAATATATATATAGGAATGTTTATATATATATATATATATGTGTGTGTGTGTGTGTGTGTGTGTGTGTGTGTGTAGTAGGAGTATATATATATATATATATATATATAAATATAAATTCGGCATATATACATTCATATATTTCGTTGCATATATCTTGTATCAAATTTGATTAAGCTTATATATATAATTAAGCTTATATATATATATATATATATATATATATATATATATATAGGATTTACATATCAGTCCTCTTCATGAATAGAAATGAATGCTCGTGAATGTTCATATAGGATAAAACGAAAATAGTTATTTCTATTTACACAACCCACCAGAGAAATGGTAAATATTTATTTCCTGTCAAGGGAACAGGCTTTTTATGCTTAAACATAAAATTTCAAAAAGGGATGAAATAACCCAAAAACACAGATTATTTATTGATAAGGAAGAAGTGGACAAATAGTCACTTGAAAAGTTATGAATACTCTTCCTTTTAAATGAATTTCTTCTGATCACAGGATTGGCCCAGCAAAGATTAAACAGAGTTTATGCAGACGTAAGTGAAAATGACGTAAATTTTAATGATCTGACTACTTCTTATTGAAAAAAGTAATATAAGCAGTGAATATACTGTAAGTAATAAACAAGCTTGATACTCTTCAGGATAGATCTGAAGCACATACATACATCAAATAATGAATATGAAAACTTTGTTACCACCCACATAGAAGCAGCAGCCAAGTGCATAATTACCAAACCCAGAACCAAATACAGATTTCCTTAGGGGCCAATATCAGTTATGGAAAAATAAGATAGCATGTTAAAAGTCATTACTTAATGAAAGAGACACAACAAACGCCAAAATACAGAAACGTAAGTGTGCCATGGGATAACTAACAAAAACGTAGCAAAAAACAATTAGAATATACTGAAGAACGAATCTATAAGTCAGATATTAAGTGGAAGAAAGACAATTACTATTAGCATGAGCAGAAAGAAAAAACACCTCGAGAGGAAAACTAAAAGTTACCAGCCAAGAAAAAAACTTCAGGAGAGGAAAGAACATTTAAAGTATCTGCTTGGAAACACTCCTGAAATTACTGTTAAACTGATTGGGAAAATTATTAACAATCAAAAAGGAAATTTAGCTCGGACACTTTTCGGAGGAAGAACTTGATGCAGTACAGAAAGATTTAAAAGAAGAAAAAGTTTTGGGCCTTGATAAAATTCCCTTGGTCGAATAGAATACAAGGAAATGTAACGACATACTTTTCAGATTACACAACGCTGTCTATCAACAAAACACAAAAGAGGAATGGACGAAAAGTTGCATTTTTCTTTCTATGTCAAATGGGCCTTATTCATTGCCCGATTAATTCCAATCTCTTTATTTCTCTTCTTTGATTCTCGGTCTTCTTATATCCTCTGTCGCTCCGATATCTTGTTCGTGTCGCCATATTTGATCTTGTCCTTTGATACACAATGACGACCTGTGCACAAATTCACGTGCACATTTCACTTTTATTTATAGGCGACTTTTAATCATTACCCGCCCGACCAAAACAGGGGAGTTGTAAGAAAACGATGGAGCGTTGAACTTTTTGCGTTGAGAGTTTATCACAAACTAACTTCTTTCTAAATCTAGAGCCGTTTTATTTACCTGACAGAAACCGAGGCTCATGCTCACAGATTTTACTCAAGATCAACGGTTGTCCCTCATAAAATTCACAAACTGTATCTTTTATGACTCTATTGATCCAGAGCGTAATTCTAAATATTCACTTCCCGGCAAAAAATGGTCTCACCGATTTATTATACAATACTCTCCTACTCCAAGAAACGTGTCCACAAAATCACTTAGAACTACAGAGACATAACTCTTTCTACTCTACCTGATAATGTTCATAATGCCCTGCTTCTAAGTCACATATGACCTGAAGTTGAAAAAATTCTTTGGAAAAATCAGAACGTCTTTCGGAGAAATCGATCCACAACTTCTCAGATTTTGACTACGCGTCAAATTATCGGGTACGTGCAATCTCGAAACAATTCTTTTGTTTTTAGAGATCTCTAAGACATTCGAGTTCATACACAGAGAAGAGATGGAGCAAATACTTCTAGCATATACGCACTTCAAAGAAACTGCACAAGTTATAACTATGCTTTATCTGTACCATAGCCATGATATGGCTATGTGTGAAACGTACATTGAATGTCCATAAAGATAGACCATAGGAATCTCGAAACACGAAAAACACTTACGACTTCAGGTACGAAACTTTTTATTACCTTTGAGTTTAAAGGTTCTTCTACATAAGGAGAGAGATACACATTCTTTCTATTCTGGATTTTTCATCTGCACCCCCCTATCTCATACGACTCCTGCCCAAAGTCTCCGCGAGCAAGCGAATCCACCGTTCGCTTCCGGTGCGTGACGTCATTCGCACTTGCTAGCCGCGTTTTCCATCTGGGCCATTGTGACATCTCTGAGTGACACGTTCGCTCCACCCGCCCGTGCGCGTGAACACCTGCGTTAATGTTGCACCTAAGTAACCCATGCACTGAGCCGAAAGGTTCTCTGCCTAACTAAACCCAAAAGCATAAAACGAAATCCCTCGGCCATTATATTACATATCTAAACACGAAAGGAATGGTTCCTGCTCTCTCGAAAGTGATCTCAATTTCTTTAACATCTTCTCTAGATTCTTGCAAGGTGATACATTAACTCCCTATTCATTAATAATTTGCATAGATTACGTACTACGTAGAAGATATAATAAAACGAAGTGGTTTCACATATTTAAAAAATGCAAACAGACGATATTCCGCTGAAATTACGATTGATGGAGACGACGCAGATGATTTTAGCTTCTCGCATATACACTGGTACCTGCTGAATCCTTGCTACATAGCCAGAAGTAAATAGCCAGAAGCACTGGTCTTTACGTGAACCCATATAAAACTAACTTCATGTGTTTTAGTCAAGAAGGAGCCATTTCTACTTTAAGTGGCAGCATGTGAAGTTAGTAGACCAGTTCATATACATCAGGAACTTTATTGCAATGTAATTGAACAACTCATAGGAAATTGAATGAATAGATAAATAATGAAAGCAGACAGTAGTCGCTGAATAACAAGGCCGGAAATAACTAAGGAAAACAGGAGGTCTGAAATCTCGAGCCCACTTGCGAGGGGTAGTTGATGTTTCTGCTCCTGACATGACGAGCAGAAATGAGAAAACAGCTTGTGTCCTTTCGGGAGTTGACAGCAGGACATTATAGGGTAAAGACGTCAGTAGGAAATGAAACCACGAAAATGTAATAAGAAAGTTTACGATCTCCAAATTCTGGGGCACCACAAAGGACTCAGTGGAAAAGCATGTTACAACCAGAAAATAACCATGGTCAGTGTCTGCTCATCTTTTTTCTCATTATGATGTTTTGTTTTGCTTAACTTTGTCTAGTTGAAGGTCGTCTCCTGTTTCGATACTCCCTCTTTCTCCTGGCGGCTACCTTTTCGTAAAAAAAATCTTGATGTATGTTTTTTACAATTCCGGGTTCGTCAACTAGTTACCACACAGAGGTCACAACGAAGGTCCAAAGTCTCTTTAGAGCCGCTATGGTACAGTATCTCATCTATTGAAAGTAATGTCGATACACATCGATTGCTATTGTCAAGTCGATCATATGGAAATGTTATATCTCTGATAAAATAAAACGGGATTTTTTCAAAGCTGTAGCCGAATGGATACTACTTTATAGTTGCACTACCTGGACTCTAACGAGACACTTACAGAAAAAAGCTTAATGGTAACTACAAAAGAATGCTACGTGCTGTTGTGAATGTTGGTCTCCCACATACGGACACAGCCGTGTTGACTGATCAGCAAAAACATACGTATATCAGACCTGTGTAGACACTGGATGCAGTCTAGAGAACCTGCCAGGAGCAATTGAAAATTTCTGAGAAATGGCGAGAGTAAGAGACTCTGTGCTATCAGCACAACTACTGGTACTCTTTTTTTTCATTTACCGATCTTGCGATATTTTGTTTAACAGACATGAACCTTGCCACTTCCTAAAATAAAAGATTTTCTTTAAATCTTTACAGAATATTTAGAGATTAGGAGACTTCTAAACAAAAATTGACCATATTAATTTATGAAAATATTGTTCGAGGCAACAATGGACGTGATTAGATGCAAAACTGATCAGTCATATCTTTGCGAAAGTTCCTGAAAAACATACCAATCACCCAGTGGTTCTTTAGGCCACAATATTCATAAGTAAAATCTTTCAAAGACTGCAGAAAAAATTTTTCCCAAGTATAGATTTTTAATAAAAAAAATACAATTCATTTCCATGTTGGGCCTAAAATAAAAAGAAAGAATTATAAAACAATAGAAATCAGAAAAAGTGAAGAAATATTAAAGGACGATGGAAAGAAAATATTAAGAGGGATATTGAAATAAAATTTTTCAAATGCTTCCTGAAGGAAAGAAAATCAACCTGAACAAAAAATGAAGGATGAAAAAAATTTTAAAAATAAATCAAGATATGTAAAAAAAATAAAAGGAAAAAGTGATTGAAATGACATTTCAACTATTACTTAGTCACTTATTTAATATTAGTCGAGAATTAAAAAAAGGAAAGAGAGAGGAAATAATCGTCTGTAGTGCGAAACTGTCATGTGGGGAAAATCTTCATATATTGAAAATCATGACTGGAAATCTTGACGTTTCTAGGTGACCCATTAAACAACCAAAATCAGGATCGTTCATTTTTATTTTTCTTGTGATCTACCGGAAATTTGCACCGTTCATAAGTGCCTTGTTCAAGACCTACGATAAAGAGGGTATTCAGGAGAGAAGAAAAAAAGAAATAAAGAAAGAAAAAAAAGAAACGACAACCTAAAACACCCCAAACACCATAACGGATCATGTCACCGAGTGTCTCTTCTCTTTTACGAGTTTGATCAGTCGCTGGACCTACTAAAAAGAAGGTCCAGCAGCTTTTCAGACCACAGAAGTAATAAATGAAGTACATTGATGTTTGATTGCGGAAATCACCGTCTACTTGCTCCAGTAAAGGAATATATTCAGCCCTGCCGACAACTGTGTGTTCAGAGAATGGAGGTTTGAGTGTGTGATAGACTCCAAAGCCTTCTTTTCCATTTCCAACTGGTTTGTTATGGAGGAACAAAAGATGCCGGTTGTAGTCACCGGAAAGACGCCAGCATTTCGACTTACAGAGGGTCTGATCACTTCTGATCCTTATGCCCAGGGAAGAAGGACATTGGAAATCGGTTCGTTGAGATTCAAAACCTCGTTCATTCATTCAGCTACCAAAGTAAAAAGGAGGCTCACATAGTCTCACCCATTGGAAAATATAAATTCTTCCCTCCTTCTAAATCTTCTTCCGCACCAAAATTAGGGAAGTCAAACGAATATTGGCAGTCAAATTTAAAGAGCGTAAGGAAGGTTAAACCACAGGAATATCAGTTCCCGAAAAGACCCCAATCACAAGACATAAACAAAAGAGAATGCCTGCTGTCAAATGTAGCAAATGTAAAAAATCACTTTAGTTATCTCAATCCAGCCAATAAGATGTTTATAAAGTTGCTCATTTTTAAAAGAAATTAGACGATGAAAATAGATCAGCAGTAAATTTTTTCCACTGTAATCTCTCTTCTACCAACTTCCAAACATCATACCTACGATCATCAATATCCCTATGCCACAAAATGCCATCTTCTCTTCCAGACACTGAACTAAAGCGAACACTTTATCCTCCTCCACCACTACAAATTACAGCTGAATTACCTGAAATATCAAAATACAAGAGACAACGAAACTAGTTAATCTTTAGTTCAGCAGATGAGCTGCCAAAACAAAAAACAAAATCATAAAATAAAATAAAACAGCCCAAATATATAAAGAACGACTGGAAAGACATCCTTGAAAGGAGTAATAATCTTTAAATATCATCAGATGAAAGATCTTCAAGCCCTCCATGGATTTTAATGAGATGGATAGTTTTGATGCGGAGATTCCGAAGAACTTTCCAACTGCAAAAAATAAAAAGCATCTAGATGTACATTTTCTTCTGGTCATGGGGAATAAATTCACAATATGATTTCTCTCTTTAAAAAAAAGAAAATGTGCATCTATATCCTTCCGCTTGAGGTTATAATAATTACGTGGATGCGTATTTCCAATCCATCTAGGAAAATGTGGCCCTGGATGTGACCGTGTCCTCTGTAAAGAGTACAGATGTAACTTGAAAACACATTTTGGTTAATTGGCCGCGCAAATAGCATGACTAGTGTATTTGGCATCACTTGTTTGCGATGTGGAATATGGCTCAATGGTATTGTTTCGGCTCTGCATTCTGTGGTCGCTGGTTCGATCACTAGTTGGGCAAATCACGGTATACACTGCTTATGAGACCTACTAAGGTCGAAACAGATGTCCAGTGTTTCCGTATATCACGCGCAAATGTTTGCTGTATTTTCTTGTCATGGTGATTCAATTCGTAAAAACAAATCTATTGGATGTCATCGGATCACGCCAAGGGTTTGAGTGAAAGATCAGGAGTCTTGTTGAAGCCTCTCATATCTTTAGCCACCGCTCGTTCTTCATTACTGAGGTAAAAAAAACATTTATCTGGGAAGTACCCATCTTATGATATTCATCCCTCACTTTATTGGGCAATAAAACTAACCTATCAGCTGTACATCGGGGATCTCAGTCTAGACGATACTATCAAATAACAGTTGCATCAAGGATCGATGAGCCAGATTATCACCATCCCAAATCCAGCCATGAAGTTGCGCCGAACAAAAAAAAAATGGAATTTAGATTTGAATGCCTGGGGTCAGAGAAAGTCCAACTTTCCTACTAGATTGATAAATGTTGAGTACAAGAGACTCACTTTGATTTGAGCGACTGGGAAAAGATTCTATCAAAAAACTTTTTTCAGTATTTTTAAAAAGTCACGTACGAGGTATCTCTTGGCTGATTTGCAGAGCCTTGAACGCGATGTATTCACTTCTTTTTGCGTATTAACAACCAGATTTTGCGTGCTGGATATTATGAAAAAAGGAAAAAGTATTTCAAATAGATTAAGTATAATGTGCCCAATATCAAGAACGACCTTCCCGACTATTTTCAGCGTATCAATCCTTTCGAAACCTAATATAGACGAATTATTCTTGTGGGTAATTAGAACGCTGTTTTTCCCAATATAGATAGCAAAGCAGATAGAAAGGATACTTACCTTAAACATTTTTAAGAGACTTGATATCATGGACAAATTTTGAACTAAGCATCCACCTAGAATACCATCGATCTGGACTGATCATGGTGGCTTGGATTCGAGGCAGCTTTTTAGCAACATTGATCGATAATTAGGAAAACCAACGTAGAAGTGTTAGGCGGTCCATATTTTTATAGCATACCTTATCCTGATCATAGATTAGTGCACTTCTTAGAAGATTAAATAAGCCTAAGATTAGAATGACTGGCTTCTGGGATATCAACACATACTTAATGAGAGAGGTTTTCAGGGCTAGTAGGGATAGTAAAACGGGAGCTGTGTTGGGGACTAGTTTGCGAAAAAAGCTAAAATCTAAAACTAGGCCCTTTGCCCTCCGACTATGGCAGATGACACAACCTAGTTAGTGTTGCAATGTAAAAGACATTAAAATCTGAAATAGAATTGGCTGAAATGGAAAAGATTGACTTGAAGGTAAATTAGAAAAAGCAGAGCTGGCCTCCTTAGTTTATAAGAAGTTTCAAACCTTCGTATTTTGGGCTCGGTTAAAAAGAATGTCAAGTGACGCAATGAACATGGCTCATGCATACGAGCTGAGAAACGAAATAAAATCTCCACACAATTCAAAACCTATCTCGCTGATTTTTCTCACCTTGAATCAACGGAAGTAGCTGGGTGTAAAGGACCACTAACTGGGGATGAAATGCGCCAGGCACCGAGGAAAATCAAGGCAGATAAGACCCCGATCATTGATGGTCTTATATTTATTTACCAACCCCTCCGCTCTAGCAGGATATCACACAATATCAATTGTTTTTTAAGCGGAGTTTAACAGGTTTGAATTCAGAGTTTTCCTTCTTCTAGACTAGTATCCTCACCAAGGCTGAAGAACCCAGTCTCCCCAACTATTTATGTTGTATAGCCATGACCATGATTAACTATACAAACACATAATACATATACATATATGCAGAATCACAACGACGACACAATAATAACGACCGACACAGTCTTTGAGAAAAATATGTACCTCTCGCTTTATTGTAAGGTTTGCGTGTGAGAGGGTGTTGGAAACCGAACAGAACTGCCATATATTGACCCCCACTCTTATGGCCATCAGCGTTGTGTCTTTCTCGTTCTCCAGGGCTGCTCAACTGGAAGCCCGGGGGCCCAGGTCTCTGCTGGATAATGGCTTTCTCTACCGCATCTTGTCTCTAACTCATCTGATCTCCAACTCAATCGGGAGTCCCGAGGGCCCCTTCTACTGGGTGGTGGCTTTCTCTACCACATCTTGTCTCCAACTCACTTAATCTCCAACTCTCAATCGGGGGTCCCGAGCGCCCCCTCTGCTGGGTGGGGGCTTTCCCTACCACATCTTCTTACCAACGGGTCTGATCTCCAACTCTCTGACTTCCTGTCTCACCGAGTTATATAATAGGTCAATCGCCCACTCAGTCTTTGGAATGGCATGTTTGATCGTCATCAAGCGGAAATAACTGTCATGCAGTTCATAGGTCACTCTCTTCCGATGCATCAGTCTATGAGTGTACCATGGGATTTTACCTTGTCCCATATCGTCGGCCAAGCCCGTCTACGCGATTTCTTCTCATAACTGCCGTCGGAATGTGTCACTTCCTTTCGGTGCATCACTTTGGAATGGCATGTTTGGCCGGGTCGAAGGTCAATATACAACATTTACCCATAGCTGGAAGGAGAATAATTGGATTCATACCTTTCCAAAAGGGTATTAGGGCTATGTGAAATGCAATCAGTCTTGTCCAGGATTTGAACGCATGTCACCGTGTCCATTTCCAACGACGTTAACCATTACCCCACGGTCTCCACTGATGGTCTTATAAGAACTCAATTGATTTCAATACTGAAAAAGTGTTAATTTTTGTGTAAAAATTTGGCTCGAAAAGCTGTGATTGTTGTATTTGTATTATTGCATTTATAAACCAATCGGTACTTTCGAAATAGTCTTTACATTTCGAGTCTCTAAAAATACAGTTTTTAAGCAAATTAGAATCATTAACATTCTCAGCAAATTTCCAGCCTTCGTAATTTGTATACAGAAACGAAGAAATAGATATTTCTTCAGTAAGTATGGAATTGTCATTACTTACTCAACAAACAGTAAGTAATGAATTATTACTTATTCGAATACATCTAAGTTTATTTCTTTTGAATAAAACTCAACATTCTTTGCTTTCAATATTGAACTAATGCTGTTTTATATTTATGTTTGTGTTCAAAATATTCATCTCTCCCTTTCTGATATGATATCAACAGTAGCGTATATATGTTAAAGCGCACCAATACATTCTTTTATCTATAGAGTCACAATTTAAAATCAGGTCATTTACACACGAAAAATATGCTCCTTTATTCTAAGTTAAAAATTACTACTCTACTTCATTCCTGAATTTTCACAATTTCTATTGAATATATCATCGATCTGACTAATAATATCTTTCTCACAAGAAAAGATTTTGTACTTTGGCTTTTCAGAAAACTTTTCTCTCAATTTAATAAATAGAATTTTAAAATTTGTAAATCGGATTTCATTCGATCATTTATTCCTAGAGTCTTCATTATGAAGTATACTTGAGGACGTTGCATTTATTTTTACCCTTGTAAGAAGCAATCTATAATAACTATTTACCAGCGCTTCACCAGAAATGTAGTCAAGTTTCTTTACAAGATCAAACATGGTGGGAATGGGATTAGTAATTTTCGTCTTTTAACGATGTTGAACTCTGACTTAAAGATTTTGAAGACCCAGGCAAATCGTTTGTAGACTGTCTTGCCAAGTTTGATTGATTTTGAGTAATCTTGTGCAGTAAAAGGCAGACCTATTCAAGACAGTCTTCATTTGGTTCGCACTAGCAGAGCTAAAGTCGAGCTGATCAATTTAGAGCAGTTCAAGGTACTTTCATCGGATTAACCATCATTTCTTGGAAATTGTTCTGTCCGCAGCTTGATTCGAGCCGAAATTTAATAGCTGTATTTGACTCTTGTATGCGTTCCCAGAGTTATGATGGGGGTAAAAAGGATACAATCGAAACCTGTCTCCTTTTCTCGATCAATTTGCCAAGGTTGTTCACTGACACCTATACTCTACATCTTTCTGTTCGAGCCTTTCCTTGGCAAATTGACGACAAATCAGATCCTATACAAAATTACGTTACGTGGTGCTGTTGTCTCTGCAAGATATTCTGCCTATGCTGACGAAGTTACTGTACTTGTAACGAGCAGTGGCGAGACCTCAAAAATTCTTAGAAATCGAAAGGTATAAAAGAGTTACCGGCGCCAGAATCAACGTCAATAAGTCAGCTTACAATTAGGCTATTGGAAAGGATGTATTTTCTCGGTTCCTTCAGTTCGATGGACGGTTGCGTAGACCATACAGTATAATTAGCGTCTGGTGTGACTCCGGGTTCAAGCTGATAAAGAACCGGGCTGAAATATAGAAAAGCTCGCGGCTGCTATCCTTTTGTGGTCACAGGACTATATCTCCTTAAAGGGCAGGGACGATGTACATATCTCAAACCTTTATCACCTTGTCCTAAACCAACTTTTATCTTTTCCTTTTTCATGTATCGATCTATTGATCCTAGAAAGAGTCTATGGTCTTGTGCACCTAATTTGAGATATCTAAGTTCGAGTAATCTCTTACTTGGTTGATGCTGTGTAATGCCATCCGGATCGAAAAAAAAAAAAACTCTTTGCACCGGGACTGGTCATTTCGCCAGAATGCTTGAAAGAGTTTGGTAAATACGAATTGTTTTTGTTGGATGGTCTTCAACCGTTGAGAACATTTTTTAAAGGCTTCATTGGTTTGCATGTTTCTTGTCCTAGAAGCCAGTTTGGTTTGTCACCATGTGGTTCCGTGGCTTGATAGAAAGACATATTGCGTTTCTCTGCCTTTTGGGTATTTTCAGAATCGTTTTTTTTTCTTTAGTAGAATAAAGTTTTTTTGTACTCTCATCAATTTTAAATATGTTTGTAAATTTTACGCAATGTATTTTTTTTATTGTTGAAGTTTTGTAAAATGTATTAGATAATTTGGACTGCTTTTATCATAACTGAAAAAAATTCTTGTTCCCTTCATTTGCTTAGTGTATATTCATTACAAATTATACCAAAACTAGGAATTTTATTTAAATCTAGTTTTAAACCAATGAATATTCCATATGCATTGTTTCAACGGATTTATCAAGCCTATTTCGAATTTAGGAACATATCATAATTCTTTAGGTTTAGGGTTAACTTTAATTCTGGTAGTAAACATCTCATTATTTCAAAACGGTCCTCCATAAACTTTGACTGGTATCGTAATGTAGCGGCGATTAATGGGTGGACTTTTCGTGCTTAATCTGATTTTTGGTTTGTCATTTTTTAAACTTTTCATACACAAAATTTTGATCCATTATCACATCAGATACATTTTACCCACACGTACAAGGCGATATTAATAATATTTTGGTTGCTTGAAATTACTCTAATTTCTGTTTTTAGAAATATAATATAATTAAGCCAAAAAACGTCAAGAAAATTTAGTACATATTTCTGATACTCCCTCGTCGTAGAAAAAACGGGGAAACCAGATCACGATGTACAAGATCAATATTTTGCTCACCTTTTTCTTTTTCTTTTTTTGTCAGGTGCTTTATTTTGTGTTCGATCATCTTGCATTGGACATTAATTTCACAATTTGAATTTTTACTTTTTATAATTCTCATTCAGTGAACCTTTTTTTTATTAAAATACCCAACAATTTTATGCCATCGTTCTATGTCATATGCAATTTTAGATGATATATAACGTAATATTTAAGCACCCATTGTTTAAGATTAAATTTTGCACCATTTGAGTAAATATTATAGCAATTCCTTCCGAAACTTCTAATTGCACCATTTCCCCCCACCAAAAAATATACATCCAGTTTAGATATAGGAATATAAAAAGCATCTCTTAATATGGAATTATGAATATTGCAATATTGATATCTTGCAATTAAGTGTTCTATTTAAAACGATATTATTCATTCGACTTTCAAATGTTTATACAACAAAGTGACTTTCTAGATAAAAGTTTTGCTGAAAATTTATATTTTTTATTTGTCAGTGATTACGTGGGCAATAGCCCCCTCAGTCAAGCAAGGAACCCTTGCTATTTGAGTTAGTATCGAAATGAGAACATGTTCTTCAGGAAAATTTTAAAAAACTTTTTCAAAATGATCCCACATACATTGATGTCGAATAAAATGCTCAGATACTACTCTGATCTTTGAAACGTCGTTTTTCTCTAAGACAGAAATTCCCTTATTTCTATGGCTAGTTTGCTAGGAATAAAATAACAAAAAAAAAACTTCAATGGAAGAAGTCGAGATGAAAGGAGGGGAAAGTCTGCAAAGAAAGATGAAAGTAAGAAGAAGCATCGAGAAACAGTAAGGAAGAATGGCACAAAAGATAAAATGTTCGAGAGAAAGAATGGTGAAAATAAAAGAGTGAATTGCCCACAGGGAGGGTAGGTAAGTTTTGGGGGAGGAATTCTCGTAGAAAAACTAAGAAAAAAAAAAAGAAACGAAAAGTAGGTTCCCCTGGGAAGAAAGAGGATCAGTAAAAAAAAAAAAAAAAAAAAAAAAAAGGTTAATGTACACTTCCTGATTGTGCCAAAAACAATTTCGAAATATTTTAGTTTTTGTTTGTTTTCCTGTTTCAGCAAAGAGAGGGACATGATTAGTCTATTTAATTTGCCAACGGCTGCAGACAACACCTTGAAAAGACGGAGACGTTCGAATAACAGGAAAGATATCCACGCAAATTTTTTCTACCAAACTGAGGATATTATGAGTTGTGTGTGAACGATCTATTTTAAAGGAATTCTTTTTTGTCTATTTCTTTTTTTTTATTTTTTTATGCGCATTCCTGATTAAGTACAGCAGGTATTCTTAGCCACTTATGGAAAAATATAAAATAAAGAATGAAAAGAAATTTAAAAAGTAACAAAGTAACTGAAGAAACTTGATTTGATCACGAGACATGTCACCTAAATTTACAACACGTGATCCTTTCTCCTTCAGATATTCTAAGAAGACTAGTGATCGCCATGTATCTCAAATAATAAGTAGCGTGTTTTATAATTACAACGGCTTATACATTGTCTAGTCACGTTAAGATTGCTCAACTAGGATATATATATATATATATATATATATATATATATATATATATATATATATATATATATATATATATATAGGTATTATTCGGTCCAGTTAAACCTGAGTTGGGAGTAATTCCTTCAGGACAAGAAAATCATTCAGGAGCTGAACATTTAAATTTTCCTGGTGGATTTATTTATCCATTGGATCTGAAGAAGTCCTGTTATATTTTTCTTCGTGTTTTTGGTTTACACCAGAAACTGAAAAACAGGATGGAAATAAATTTATAATCCTAAATTAACCGGTCTTTGATTTTTTTCTTAAAGATATATATATATATATATATATATATATATATATATATATATATATATATATATCTTTATAGTCATCCACAGACAGATCTGTTTCGTTCTATCAGAACTCATCAGTGTGGCTAGACAGTATCTTCCCGTAGCTGGGATCGAAACCCGGTTGACTCAAACGTCAACCCAAGCTTCTAACCATTCAGCCACGAGGTAAATTAGCTGCGAAGAAAATTTTAAACGGTTATGAATCACAATTACTATTGTTTACATCCATCCGTTCAACAGTAGCCGAGACCTCAAAACGTGTTTCCGATCCCATCTTGACATCAAAATGGTTGATATCAAGTTAAATGCTAATATGCATATTCCATGTACAATGTATGTTATACGACGTTTATAAAAAAAAAAATTGGATTTCTAATAAGCTAAATGATTTTAAAAAGGAAGTTTTAATCAAAAATTACTGACATGTCTCATTTATTAGTATTTTCTTTCATATATATAAGTAATAATTTTGTGTATACTTCGTGACCAACTTGCAAGGACTTGTTTATATCGACTCTGTGAGGACACAGGATGTACTTTGGAAGACCTGCCAGGAGCGGTGGATGTGTAATATAATAGCCGAGGGATTTCGTTTTATATATCTTGCCTTTGGGTTTAGTTAGGCTGAGAACCTTTCGGCTCAGTTCATGGGTTAATTAGGTGCAAACATGTGCGCAGGGGTTCGCGTGCGCGCGGAGCGGAAGTGTCATTCAGAGATATCACAATAAAAATCTCAGACAGGGGGTGTGACCAGGGATGTGAGTGACGTCACGCACCGGAAACGTGGGCTGAGATTTGAGAAAAGTCAGTTACTTGAGTTTTGCCGTCGGAAGAAGAAGGTTGACTTTCGTTTGCTCACCGAGGGCTTGTGGCAGGTGCGCACGTGGTTTGTGGCAGATGGAAAAATCAGCATAGAAAGATAGTATCTCTCTCTTTATGTCGAAAAACCTTTTAACACAAAGGTAATAAAAAGTTTCGTATCTGAACTAAGAAGTCGTGTTTTCCGTGTTTCGGGATTCCTATATATATATATATATATATATGGACATTATGAACGTTTTGTGTATCCGTATGAATATGTCTATTTCACGTATTCATATCTGGCTATGTAACAGATGATAGGGACGGATTAAGAAAGAATGTCAAGGAAATCCATGCTGTCAGTACGACTTGATGATAACAATGATACCGTTTATAATAAATCGAAAATATGATTCTAATTTTTTTTTTAGTTTTAATGAAGGTAAGCAATTATCAATGTACGTTCATGTTGTAGTTTTTTTTCTGCCTTTCACCGTATAAACTGTTACACGCGTGAGTAAGCCAATTGGAAATGAAAAATTAGGAAGAATAATTTTGTCCTGAAAATAATGAAAATAAAAACATAAACAACGAAAAATATGCGTACACAAATATAGAGTAACGGTCTTCATTTTTATAGAGCATCACTCAGATTCTATTAGGGAGAAATATTGCTATACAAAGTCTCAAATAGAAAACAATCATGAGTTTTTCTTTGCTTTCTTTTTTGCGGGGAGTAAGTTGAGGCGTAATTCCAAATTGAGTCCCTTGCTTGTACATCGTGAATAATTAAATATTTAAACAGCTGCAGTAATTTTTAAACAACCAATATATATATATATAGGTGGTTGAAAATTTTTCCAAGTTTTGATTGCGGCCTTAAAGTAAGTGGGTTTAAACTCCGGTTGTCCAATGACGTTCACTTTTGGACTACAACCCTTTGGAAAGGTATTAAATTACTTAACCCGACACTCATGGGTTGAATACTCTCACGTCTGTTCTAAAAGTGTGGTTTTGGCATTAAATAACCCCAGAGATTTGATATGCTACTAAACAAAACAAAAAACCCACGAATATATATACATATATATATATATATATATATAGATATATATATGATGTGAACCCAAAGTCGGTACACATAAGGAAAATACGGAATACGGTTTAGAGGCAAGAAAGATATATTAACAAAAGTTACAAAGAATAGTGTCCAATATTGTTAGTCGTACTTCTAGCACACTTGTACTACTGCTGCTACTGCTATCGTATTAGGATATTACTACGCTAGTAGTGATTGTAGTACGCAATAGTACTGGAAGAGTCCATGATGCTGGTAAGTTTCGGTCTCAAAACAACATATATATATATATATATATATATATATATATGCATGTATATATATATATACATGTATATATATATATATATATATATATTATTTCAAGAATGAAGTCCTATAAAGAATTATTTTAGAGTCTTTGATTCATATCAATGCTCTTAACAGGATGGAAATAAATTTATCATCCTAATATGACCGATTACTGTTTTTCTTTCTTAATAGTATTTGATCTGTGAATTTTATTTACATTGAGGTCCTTACCAGGAATATTTGAATATTCGAAATTTGAATAATTTATTTGTCCTGACGGAATTGTTCCCTATTCCGGATTTACAGGATTGAAGAATATATATATATATATATATATAATCTTCAATCCAATAAATATATATATATATATATATATATATATATATATATATACATTCATGAATATATATATATATATATATATATATATATATATATATATATATTACATTACATGGTAGTTTCCATGCCCCTGCGTTTTATGCTAGTATGTATGTATGTATTCACCTGACAGCCGTATAAGTGGTAAAATTGTGCAGCCATAATTTGAAAAGATCTGTGTGGTTCTAAATGACAATTTAGCATAACCATGACGAGGCTTAGAATACACTGATTGTATCCATTGCAGAGTGGTTATCTCCTCGCCAAAGTGAGACGGTCCCTGGTATGACAAAAAAAAATGCATCCCATGGTGAGGTTCAACTTAATTTTTTAATTTTCCTTCCACATACAACTAAAACAACTTTACGAGATATTACTTACCAAATATCAGGCAAAATGGTGAACATAAACTAGAGTTATAACAGAAAATAACATGTATCCAATACTTATGTGTGTCACTGTATATTCAAGTAACAGAAACAAGATACAAGTGAACCTGGTTAAACATTAGTTAGTTAATAGGAAGCTGAGAGTCCAGTGGGGTAGTGACTATCTGTCTATTACGCAAGTGGTATCACACGTGTTTGTGTCACGTGTGTTTGGTCAAGTATCTGTCACACGCTCCACCGAACGAGCCAGGCAATAACCACACCGTAAGGGAGTAAAAATCTGAGGGTCGGTCCCCTAAGGCTGGAGGAAATCTCCAGTGCTAAGGCAAGAACCGACCGAGCCGCACTGACCAAAACATGGCCGACCGAAGTGCACCTCAAACAACTGGAGAGGTGGACCAAACACGGGTTTTTGGCCGGTTATCTATCAGGCGTCCCACTGAACGAGCGAATTTGTCTCAAGGCCGTTTTTATGGTGGGTCCAGTCGCAAGGCCGAAGCACACACGCGTCTGGCATTGCCAAAAATACCTTCGGCCCCGTCGGCATTCCCCTTATTAAGGGAGCCTCAGGCGCCAGGCAATAAACCCAATCCCCCGTAAGGGGGTAAAAGCCTGGAGGGACAGCCCCCTGAGGCCGGAGAAAATCTCCAGCTCTGAGGCAACACCCGACGGAGTCGCTCCGACTTTTTTTACGACTCAGATCAAATAATATTAGATGCAATATGCATTATCATATTAATCGGTTGCATCTATTTTGAGACACCTTGTAGTTTCCAGTAATAATTCTGCATCCAATTTCGACATCAAATAATCCATAAGGGGTTCATATGCCGTTAACTATATTAACTAAACCAAACCATTCGGCAATGTAGCTTTCATCTTCATTCAATCATTTTCACTCGACTCCTATTAAAATCAAGCCTTATAAGTTTGTAGACTTGAAGATTTATTCCTGCAACACTATTCAGAGTTTAAGTTTATCCAATAAGGAGAGTGCTCGTGTTAATTAAGGTTTATCGATGATCGATTAACTTGAAATAAAAATAATGACTACATTCAATAGGGGCACCTTTTTGCTTTTAATAATTAATAAAGAAATTATTCTTTTTTGACATGAGATTTTCCCAAAAGTACAGAAAAATATAAAAGAAGCAATTTAAATACCATAGAGAAATTTAAGTGTTTTTTTCTCAATTTCTCTTATCTAGCCGTCCCCTTTTTATGATAGGCGCTTAAATAATTCACCATCAAATAAAGAATCAGTTTTTTTCTCCTAGAGCTAAAGGGAAAAATTAGACGACTGTCTGTCAACAGGAAATTAAAAATGGATTCTAATTAAAACGTCAGGATGCTTCATAATTTCGTGAAGGTTTTCAGATTTTGATGGATAATTAATGATGTGCAATTTTGACAGACAATCGATAATCGATTTCAAAAATCTACAACTGTAGACATTATCTAATTTTATTGATACAAGGTATAAAAACTATTCGTTCTTATATTATGTCCGACTGTTAAAAATTGCCAATAAAAATAACCTTCGTACACATGGACGTAGTCTGTTGAGTTGTTGAGAAATGGATATTATTATATATCGTTCTTATATATGTTTTTGAGATTTTCTGTCGGGCCAGACTTCTGTCTTACCTATAATAAATGTATTTGATGGCGTAATATACGTTAAGAAAGAAAAAACTGCACAGCAATTAAAAATAGACTACAACTGGATCGCAGGAAAAAATCCTGTTTTAAAAATGAGTCAATGGAAGACTTTTTTTAAATTTTTATTTTGATAGATATATTTAGGGATTAAAAAATGACTTTTCAAAAATATTTCGGGTGCGTTGAAGTAAGTGTAAGGTGTTTGATTCTGTCTTACGACATTTCAACCCTTGTGGGTTATTTAATACCAAATCCTGCACATGGCTAGCCATGATTGTACAGATTGCTTTCTAAACGATATTCGTAATGTGACTGAGGCAAGCAGTTTTCTTGTGTTCAGTGAACTGATAAGCTATTTGAAGTTGAATTGTGTGTCACGAAAAAAGGGGTTAGTTTAAATAAAACATTCGATTCTTGGAAACACAAGAAAAGTATCAGAATCGAAAAAGTCAAAAAAATATAAACCATTAAAAAAATACAGAATGATTCCAGATGCTTTGGTCTCCGGTCTCAAGTATCCCGTCACTCAAGTCCAATGCCTGCCACTCAAAGCTCAAATATTTCCTTTGTCACGATTCTTGATATAATCAACCCATTTTTGTGGTTTAAAAATTCGCATTCCCAAGCTTGTAGACGTTAAGTTCTTTGTAAAGACGACACATTATAGAGTGACTGGACCGGGCAAGTGCTCGTATTCAACTAAGGTCTTCGACTCCGCTTCCTCTAAGACCTAAAATGATATTCTCTTTCCAAATAAGAACAAATAAATTCAAAACAATTGAAGTTAAGATAAAAGAAATATTAATAAAAATTAATAATTGATCATCCTTTATCAAAAAAAAAAAAAAAAGAAATTACAGTATGATTTTCTTTTCTTCAACCTCTGTCTTAAGCATAACACTGGGTTTTTTTTCTTTTACAATAGAAAGCAAGTAAAATGAAGTTGAAATATATCTTAATAAAGATTGATGATAATTCACAATGCGTTTTCTAAGAAACTGGAAAAAATGTATGTCGTGTTTATAAAAACATTAGTGATATCGAAATACAAAAATCTAATAATGAAAATAAAAAAAATGATCATTAAAATACAAATCCCAAAACTATTTCTAACACTAATGTATCAACAAATTACTGATCGATAATGGTTCAATCTAAGGTAGGTTAATATGATCAAGTTAATCTGACAAATCAAATTATCCACAAAGAAAAATCAATATTAAGGGTACACTTCAAACTCATTAAATAAGGAATAATATGTTTATCGTGAATTTCCTCATATAAATAAGCACACTTATATACACAAGGAAATAGAAATTAACTGCGACGACGTATTTAATTTAATGATCGATATTACTAATATCGATTAGCCTGACGCACATTGATTATTGAAAGCAAATCTTTTACGATTTGCCATAGAAACAAATGTCATTCCCAATAAAAAAAGTAATGCCATAAACCTCAGATAAAAATATACTCACTAACAACTTAAATATTATAGGATTTATTATCTATTCAAAAACATTTTGCTTTTTATTGTCATCGCTTTTTTTGTTTTGTTTTTTTTTTAAATATATTTGGTGTTTTTTGTGGGGATCACTGATGCATTATTTTACATTTGAGTCAATCTGAATTATTTGCAATTCGCAAATCTTTTTTCCCATTACTTGTCTCTTTTTTTTTTTACTTCCGAACAAATATGACGTTTCTGGTATATAATACCTACCACTGTTTCTTACGATAAAAAAGCAGGTGAAAGTAAGACAAATTAGATATTAATAGAAATTTATGATAATTGACTATTATTTATGAAAGAAATTTCAATTGAATAATATTTATCAGGTTTATTTGTTTTATTTTAGCTTCATCTAATCATGGTGTCTTTCAGACATTAATCATTTACAAACATGAAGTCGTTATATGTTAACGGGAAATGAACAAAACATTATAAAGAGGTTTTTTTCTGACTACAGGCGAGTAACAATACAGGAATACTTAACAACTTGTACCTGGTTATGGCTAAGGAATCAGAACAGGCGACCCCCGTGGATTCAATAAAGGACGTAGTTCGAAGTTCCGTGCAGGTTCCCGAGTTCGACAAACACCTGAAGAAGGCCGGAGGACATATCGACAGAAACGTTGTGGAAATAACAAGATAAAGATAAAGACAGAAGTCCGAAAACTCTTAATAATAAAAACCAAAACTCAATTTTTTTCTTTTCAGGAAGTGAAATGCCATTCAGTGGGGAAAAGGCATTTAAACATTAAACACAGAGTTTAAATTTGTTTCGAAACTTACTGTTAAAATTTGAGATAAACAAGAATGCTAATTAGATTAGGAAGCGATATCAAATTTTATGAAACATTTATTGAGACAGATATGAACTGAGTATTAGCTTAAAAGACTGATATAGATTTTAACAAACAGGAGTTGATAGATAGATAGATAGATAGATAGATAGATCGTTTATTTGTCTGTGTGTGTATAATATTTTAGAGTTCTCAGATTTTCCACCTGATTGTATATTTAGTCAATGTGTAACAATAAAATACAGTAAATGACCTCAATTGTCATCACTTTTACTATATACTTCCGGTTTTTAGAAAGTCTTTGTTTACATCACCCGATTTTTTCTTTTATTCTACGAAGAATTCTTTGATTTCCTGACAATGAACCCCTACCCCCATTGCCTGTGCAAGTAAAGTTTGTCAGTCTCAGTTTATCAATTTGGGATTTGAATGAATCTATCTCACTCCCTTTACAGATACGTAGACATCTAACTTTCACTGTGTACAGATATTCATATATTTGCTTGATCATATTTTCGTAAAAAGTACAGCGTGGAACGATAAAATTGTCACCCTAGAAAAGACGACATGATTCCATTTCCGTTAAATGAAAACCGGTTTTCTTTTTTTGTTGCAGACTATCTACTAGTTGGCCAGTTGAGTACAAATCCCAAGAGCGATAGGAGCCTTCTATAATGTCTGAAAGTGACACAATGTTCAACGCGCGAGATCGGAGATGCACCGCTGTACAACACAAGCTCTCTACCGATCCAAGTTATGACAAAAGGACCATTGCCATTGCCATCACTGGATTGCCACGAATAACAGGAACGTGCCCATGGTGATGAAAACAAAGTTTCCGGCTACAGTCTTTGGTGTGGTTTCAAGTGAGGGCCACATCATGCCACCTCACATCTTCGAAGTCGGTTTGAAAGTCAACACCCAAGTGTACCTGGATGTGCTGGAGAGTGTGGTGATCCCCTGGTGCAATCAGGTGGCCAGTGGCAGACCCTGGGTGTGGCAGCAGGACTTGGCGCCGGCCCACAAGTCCAAAGAGACCCAGCTTTGGCTTCAGAAGGAGTGCTACGACTTTGTACCCTTCACTCACTGCCCCCTCTTCCCCCGACCTGAACCGACCTGGACTACTTCGTTTGTTCATAAGTCAAGAACATCACCAACATGACCTCCCACAACACCAAAGCCAGCCTGGTCGCCGCCATCCGCTAGGTTTTCGCCGAGCTCGCGCCGGCGCTTGTGGAAAAGGCATGCTCCCAGTTCCGGATCCGTATCGAGGCAGTGATTGAGGCTGAAGGCGGCTACATTGAATAGATGTCAGCTCTACTACATAATTAAGTTACCTGAATTGATTTTTTTTTCCAATAAAAGTTTTAAAATAAAGCAGTAGTGCTGTTTTCTTTAGGACGACAATTTTATCGTTCCACCCTGTCATTATAGCAACCTTTGTTTTTACTTGTCACTTTAGTTAGAGAATCTGAATAGTTTTATGAATCTGGACCCTCAAACTGATATATATAGAGAGAGTTGGAGGGAAGAGAAAAAGAGATAAAAAGAGAAAAAGTAAAAAGAAAGAGAAAAGTAGAGAAACAATGAGACGGATTGAAATATAGTGATTATTTAACTAAATCAATCAAAATCCTTGCAAGACATAAAAACACAGAAAAATACGCATAATCATCATATTTACTTCCATTTTCCTAGATTTACACATGCACACATAACCACACACGCACACATAAACACACACGCACACATAAACACACACACACACATAGATAATAAGAACAGCAGACAGACAACATGAATAAAAATGGTACAGGCTAATATAGAGACGACAGATAAATTATACTAAGCAACTGCCAACAGATAAAATTAGAAAACAAGTTATAAAGATATACAAACAAATAGATAAGTACTTACACATTGCCAGAGAACTAAATACAATTATGGCCCATGAAAGTGACGGTGATACAAATTAAAGAGTTACCCTAGAAACAATACCCAAATGTTTGGTAAAGGGACAAGAGGACTTAAAATTCAGAGGACAAGTCGAGATTATCCAGACTATAGTCTTTATAAGATCGGCCAGAATACTGAGAAGAGCCCAGGAAACTTGATGACACTTGCTGTTACTCATACTCTTGTGAAAGACAATCAATTAACGCTGGTATGAAAAACCTGCAAGGAATAATGATTATAATAATAATTTTTTAAAAAGCTGCCACAAAAAGAGACCAAGACAACACATGACTTGGGGTAAAGATAATGAATTGAGAATTGTAAAAGAGGTTAAAATTTGAACTGACAAATTGCACAAACAAGTATCTGTCCTAGAAAATGAGATATACAAAATTCTCTTGGATTTTGTGATACAAACGGATCATCCCATCCTGGCCAAATCGCGTAAACTGGTTTAATTAATAAGAAATTGAACTTTTGTCATTTGATATTGTTTTGCAATATCATCAAACAACGAAACGGAAATATGGGCAATACTAGGTTCTTGTTTGTGTAGTTGGCACTTGGATCAGTCCCCAAAGGCTTGGAAAAGACTGGAGGAATAGGAAATCGGAAGAATCGAAACCTACAGACTACAACATTGTGGAGATTGACAAGAATACTCAGAGGAGCCCTGAAGAGCAAGGGAGAATTATTGTCACGCAGACTCCCGTGAAATACAACCAGTTAAAACCTGAATGAATAACTCGCATAAAGTTAAAAGACAACCCGCTGATGTTGGTGTAATAAAATCACTAGTAGTGAAATTATAATTTATAAAAAGTAATTGTTGAATAATAAAATTAACAAAATAGGGTAATTAAATTAAGAAATCTTAGAACTGATACAACAAAGGAACGTAAATAAACACCATTTTCCCAGAATGCCCTGCAAACAAACGGTTCTTTTCATCATGTTCCACACAATATTATGAAGGGGGAAGATCATCATATTCATTCACTTGGTCCGATGTTCACATCAGAGAAAACTGACCTTGGTAAAGATGTTTTCTTTTGGAATGGTGCGTGTAAACCATTAGGCTAAATATGAAAGTTTATGAGAGAGAGAGAGAGAGAGAGAGAGATTCCAATGTGGGACTTATCTATTTCAAAAAGCTTGCTGACAGTCTTTAATTGAAGTGTTCTCATGTTTCTGTTTTCTTTCCACCCATTTTGAAAGAGAACTCCTGATGTTGGTGTCCTCCAGAGTACGCCTAGACGTTATTTTATCTCCTTGCATCTTCAAAGGGAATGCCGTAGGTTTATCCATTCTTCTGCACTAAGGTTTATCCCCTACAGCCTTGTTTAGTGTGTGGAGGTTGGCTGGCTCGTTTCTAAAAAAGGGTCAGCCGATTTTGCTCGTACGTCTTCATGTCACTGCGATCAATATTGAACAGACTTTCTTTCTCTGTTTTCTATCCGACTTTAACGGCTCTCCGTTTGAGTTTTTTTTTTCTTTCGGCAAACGCCAACTGTCTAATCGATTGCTGCTGATACACACTACGTTTGCTTTGAGCGTTTGTCGATGGGTATGGCTTGGATTTCAGGATTATCCTGCATTCATCTCCTCACTCGATTTTTCCCTTATTGTTCGAAGAGTGAGCTAGAGACGCTATTGTAACATATTGACCCTAGACCAAGCCTTCAATCAAGAGATGCACCTGTGTAAATAAGCAGAACAACAGCGAATCAGGTAAATCCAGTCGAAGATATGGGAATATCACCTTGACCTGTGGACGTGGTTGAATTCGGTGTAGATGTGTACGCCCACAGGAAGCAGGTGGGTGTCAAACAATTATATAACCAGGTGCCACAGACAGCTTGAGAGAGTCAGTTCGAGTCAGTTCCAGTTCAGTTCAGTTATGTCTAGCCACACTGATGAGTTCTTATAGAACGAAACAGATCTGTCTGTGGATGACTATAAAGATATATACTCCCCTACCCTGGTTGAGTTCTCCGGCGAATAAAGTAATCGTGTTGCTATTAGTGTTTATTGTAAGCCTCTTCATATATGAATTGGGGTCTCGGTAGCCGTTAAACGGATGTATGTAAACAATAGTAATTGTGATTCATAACCGTTTAAAATTTACTTAGATGCTACTAGCTCCTCGTGGCTGAAGGGTTAGAAGCTTGGATTGGCGTTTGAGTCAACCGGGTTTCGATCCCAGCTACGGGAAGCTAATATGTCTAGCCATACTGATGGGTTCTGATAGAACGAAACAGATCTGTCTGTGGATGACTATATATATATATATGTGTGGATATACATAATGTTGTCTGTTATATTTGTCAATAGCGTAGACCGATGATTGCAAAGTCGGAAAACTGAAAATCACTGACTGCTGTTGACTTTATGTCTATTACACCCAAATATCTATTGCGTCAATATTTTGCATTCAGTGATGAACAGTTCCACACTCTGTATTCAGTTTACCTCAAAATAAGCATTTCAAATTCAAATTTACCCAACACAGACTTTAAATCATTCACAGGTAGACAGATTTTAAACAAATGGCAAGTGTCTTGGAACTCGTTCCCAAACTATAACAAAATAAAACCAATCCTCGAGAAATCGAATTAAAATATCCGACTCTTTTAGAAGGAAATCATGCAATGAAAATTAAAATTGGATACACAAATATCAGCCCCTAAATGAAAATCCTCTCTAATGCATGGATTGCCTGAAGGTATATACTATGAAATATTTCCTTATAGTCTGTATTGACATGGTTCCTACACGACAAAAATACTACAAAACATATAATCTTAAGGGCATCTTTCAAAATACAGTTATAAAATGTATCTTAAAAGTCAAACTATACAATAAATTAAAACCTTGAGAGCCAGTATATATTAATACCTGAGCACCATACGCAAACAAGTACATATATTCATGTTAAAAAATTAAATCACCGAGTCTTTATTTAATCTAACTGAAACTTCTTATACCATTGTAAATTATAACAATACAAAAAGGAAAATAAAACTAAAACAAAAGAATAACGATATCGACACTAAAAGTAAAGTTGTCTCCCTTTAGTCGAGGGTGACCCGAAGGCTCTCTTTTTCGATAGCTACTACACCAAGGTGTAGGGGAGGACGCTACTCCTTTCCCAGGATTTCTCCACTTTACCCTTGATCCGTACCTTATAATGCTGAGTGTTAAGCAAGGAGGCATCAAGTACCATTTTTAAAGTCTTTGGTATGACTCGACCTGGGATTGAACCCAGGTCTCCTGTGCCATTGGAGAGCACTCTAACCATTACACCAATGTCCGGAATATCGACACTAAATAACACATAAGAAGTTGATGTGCCGAAAAAACAAATCAAATAAAATGCACATTATCGTTTTTCCAGTTTATTTAAAAACCAATCCCTTCCGCTTTTTTTGTTTTGGTGGGTGGGTGGGGGGTTTGCAACAGTTAATTCAATCATTACACTGTTGCCAAAATTCTGGCTTGTTTGCGTCTTTACCCGAAGATCTTCCGATTCTTTTCTATCTTACTGCTCTAACAAACACATTTTTTTGGTTTTATCTTTAAAAGATTTTTTGTCTTCTGCTTCTTCAAAGCCTCCAAACAATTTTCGATTTCATCGTCGGTTTTTTTTCCAATGATAGTTATCTCTCTCTACAGATTTTACGAATCAACGCACATTCAATAAACATAAAAAATCTCTCTCTCTCTCTCTCTCTCTCTCTGACATACACATACACACACCAGCAATTTTATTCGTTTCACTTCTCTCTTAAGACCATTGATTTTTAATCCTTAATGTAAAACTAAAGCAAAAAAAAACAAAACAATTCAAACAAAGGTTGCTTGTCTCGTCTTTAAAGTTTTTTTTTCCTATGAATGACAATCTCTTTTACTATGTTTGCTTTTATTAACATCGTCAAACCGTTTAGTTGAAGTCATTCCAACCTGTCGCTTCGTTTCTTTTCCGGGTGTCAAGAAAACGGATAAACACGGACGTACCCGGCTGGAAAATCAATCAAATATCAACTTTTGATTTGATTTCGCTCTACTGGTTTCTCTTTCTGACAAAACAGATTATTTTTTATACCAGTAAGAAAACTACAAATCACCATTATGTTTTATTGTCATGAAAAGTTTAAGACTACTAAAAATGTCCTAATATAAACGAAATATAATATTATAGTGACAAGGAATAGTTTGTTTGTTTGGTTTGTTTTTTTTGACAAATAACAATACGAAAGAAAAACTTGTGAAGTTAGATTATTCGATTTGGCCGCGATATTAATTATGTAGGGGTCTTGCAATTTATACCTCTTTCCGTGTTCCATGCGACTTTAGTCGAAGTTTTTGAGCAAATATAATCATTCGATTTCCTCGATTACATTTCCAACAACTGGAAGATCTAAAAGCATCTCTTTCCACCCCTCAAAACTATTTCGATAGAATATGACTTCTATTAGTTTTATAAAGAGTTTAGAACACTAAGAAATGTTCCTTATCTAACGACATGCAACATTTACGGACAGATAAGACTCCACACACCCTTTCAGCAGGATATCCCTTCTATTATGTTTATAAAAAGTTTAAAACATCAAGTCATGTTTCTTGTTTGATGACATGCAATAGCTACAGTCATATAAGACTCCTACACTATTTCAGTCAAACATGCCATCTATTAAGTTTATAAAGAACGTAGAACATCAAGACTCGTTACTTGTTTGACATCCAAGACCTACAGTCACAGAAATAACATCCTCATTTCTGCAGAATTCTATGAAATTTGTAACGTGTTTAGAACAAAAAGGCATTTACGATTTCATGCGAAAGATCTGCGGCCATGTTTGTTCCTTAACTCCATTTTAGTAGGCAATGCATTTTATCAAGTTTATTTAAAGCTTAGAACACGAATAAACGTGCGTTGTTTGATGACACGGGAAATCTGCTGGCATATAAGATACCCCATCATGTGAACAAGATAAGCTTTCTTTTACGTTGGTAAAGTATTTAAAACAATAAGGTATTTCTTTTTTTTTTATAACATTCAAAAAATTCAGGCATAAAATAACCCTTACAACATTCCAGCAGTATATTTCTCCAAATGAATTCATAAAAAGGTAAGAAGCAGATGATATCCGGCCAGAAACTATGATAGATGCAGACTACTCAGATAATCTTGCACTTCTTGCAAATACGCCTGACCAAGCAGAATCTTTTCTTCTTAGCCTAGAGCAGGCATCAAGCGTCATTGGCCTCTATGTTAATGCAATTAAAATAGAGTAAATATTTCATAAGTAAAAAGAAACCATCTCCACTCGAAGCAGGTGACTTTGAAATTAATGGGTCAGTTCACGTACCTCAGCAGTAACATCTCATTTACAGAGAGTATAGTAAACACACACGTAATGAAGGCGTGGAATGCTATTGACAGTTGATCAATCATGTGGAAGCGTGATCTACGCGATGAAATAAATAGCTATGTCATTACTTCTATTTAATGACACCTAGTGGACGCTAAGAAAACAAATAGAGAAAAGAACTACTTGGGAACTACTGCGCATTGTCTTGAACAAATGCCGGAAGCAAAAGAGGATCTGTAAGGCAACTTACCTCATATCTCACAAACCATTCAAGTCAGACCAACAAGACATGCAGGGCACTTCTGTAGGAGCAAGGACGAACTCATACCCAACGTTCTCTTATGGACTACTGTGGGTGGACAGACCAGTCTTGGGCGACCAGCAAAAACTTACATCAGCTCTGTGCGGACACATGATACAGTCTATAAGAACTGCCAGCAGTGATGGGTGATGGACTTTACAACACTAATATATATGTCTTTGTTTAATGACATGCAAGACCTACGGGCATTGTATTTTATCTGTATATGCCTTCAATTAGTTTTATAATGAGTTGTGGACACAAAGGTATATTCTATGTTTGATGACACGAGAAACCCAAGGGTAAAAGAACCGAACCAGAATATTTCATCCTGATATAAATTCGACTAGTTTTATTACTAGTTTGCAACATAATAGTATCTCCCGTGTTTAATAATATGCAAGACCAACGAGCATATGAGGCGACCAACAGCAATTTAGCATTCTCCACCTTCTACTTGGTGTATTAATATTTGGATCACAAAAGTATATGTGATGACATGCAGGGTTTACCGGCGTATAATCTCAAGACCATTTCAACAGGATATCACTTGTCGCTGGTTTATTAAAAGTTTAAAAATTCTAAAGCATATGTCTAGTTTGATAACATGCAAGATTAACATATATCCATATCATTTCATCCTGATACTCTTTGACATACAAGAACTACTGGCATGTAAGATCCAAAGAGCATATGACTTTGTAACAGATTTACAAAGTGTTTAAGACACTAAAACCTGTCGCTTTCAAAATAATATGCAAAATCGACCGGCACATACGACCTCCAGATCCTTTTACCACAATACTCCCTGTTGGTGGTTTATAAAGAGTTTAAAACGGTTCGGCATGTGCCCTGTTTGATGTAATACAAGACCTACTTGCATATAAGACTTCCCATTCTATTTCAGCTGCATATGCCTTCAACTAGTTTTATAGAGTTTAGAACACATAGGTGGGTTTCTTGTTTGATGACTTAAGAAACCTAAGGACATAAAAGTCCAACCCACCATAACATATGTATTCTACCAAATTTATCAAAAGTTTACATGATTGAATAGCCTGCGTTTGATGATATGAAAAATATACAAGCATATGAGAAAACTAACTGCAATTCAGCATTTTACACCTTCTAATTGGCGTTTAAATACTTTAGAACCCAAAAATCATGTGTGAAGACATAAACGATATACTGGCATAAGACCTCCATGTAATTTAGATAGGATTTGCCTTGAAACAGGTTTATAGAAGGATAAAAACACTTAGGCATGTGTCTTGTGTGATGACATTCACAATCTACCTGTGCATAATACCCCAAGATCATTTCTTTGTTTGAAGAGATGCAAGATCAATGATCAATTTATACATTTTCATTCTGAAATACATCCTATGAGGTTTATAAAGTATTTACAACATTACGCATGTGCTTTATATGATGACATGAAAGATGAATCTGTAAATAAACCTCTCAGAAATAATCACGATTATATGAGTTGTAACAGGTTTATGTAGATTTTGTCACACAAAGTCATTCACCTTGATTGATGACATGGAAGATCTACCAGCATATAAAATACCCAGATGCATTTGCTGGGTGATATAACTTGTTTTGAATTTATAATAAACACTAAGGCATGTGCCTAATGTGAAGACATGTAAGATCTACCCGCATCGAAGAACTACAAACTATTATAGCGGTAACAGTTATGTAATAGTTAATAAAGAGTTTAAAACTCGATGGCATGTGCCTTGTTTGATTACGTGCAAGATATACAGAAATATAAAACCCCGGGACCATTTGGCAGGTTATGCATTGTAGCAGGTTTAAAAAGAATTTAAATTCTTAGACTTATGCTTTGCTTGTTAAAACGCAAGATCTTTCTCGCATATAAGTCTCGCAGATTATTTCCGTTGGGTATACGTTATACCAAGTCTATAAAGAGTTTAAAACACGAAGCTTTTTTGATCACGTGCAAGATATACCGAGGTATAAGACCCCGAGTCTATTTCAACAAGATACGCATTGTAAAAGGTTTACAAAGAATTTAAACCTTGAGGCTTGTACCCTCTCGATTAATACTAACTGGCATATAACATTCAAAAGAGTCTGCAGAAGAATAGGCCTTGTAATTGTTTTATAATGAGTTTAAATCACAAAGGGAAAATCTTCTGGTATCCACAAAATTTCAGTGGAATATTTTTTCTATTCAGGTCTTAAAGAATTTAACAGGAAAGTGCATGTTTTTGACATGCAACACCTACAGGAAAATATGATCCTGCAGATCTTTTCAGCAGAATATGAATCGTCACAGGTTGATAAATGGTTTAAAATTCTACAATATATGCTTTGTTTAAAAACATGAAAGACCTACGGTAAGATAAGAACGTCATACATTTAGCATAATTTGCTTTTGTCATGATTATAAAGTGTTTTAACCAAAAAATCAAGCGCCTTAGCTAAGCACATCTAAGTCCTACGGTCATTTTAGTCTCTCACACGATTTCACCTTCATATGATCTTTATCGGGTTTTAAAAGAATTAAGAAAACAAAGGTGAGTCTTATTTTATGATTTCCAAACCTTACGTTATATAATACCTCCAACCATTTCATTATTGTGTAAAGTCTTTGAGGGCGTGGAAGACCTACTCCCACATAAGACCCCTCGCATCATTTCAACTGGATAAGACTGGTATCATAGGAGCATAAAGAATTTATAACACAGACATATGTTCCATTATTGTTGACATTAAGATCCAAGGGCATAAAAGTCCGTCTTCGATATTAGTTCAACACGATATGTATAATATATGAGTAGAAAGTGTTTAGAACTCTTTTATAAATTCATGGAAAAGAACAAGTACAAACCAATTTCTGTTTTACTCAGAAATGTCATTTTTAACGTTTTCAACGCAGTTCACATCCTGTTTTCTAAAAACATTTCATGGTGACATAAAATGATATCTACAGAAACATTAGCATATATATATATATATATATATATATACATTAATGCTTATATATATATATATATATATATATATATATATAATAATGTTTATATATATATATATATATATATATATATATATTAATGTTTATATATATATTAATGTTTATATATATATAATGTTTAAATATATATATATATTTATATATATATAATAATTCTTATGTATATATATATGTATGTATGTATGTATGTATATATATATATATTATCAAAGTGACTAATTCCGGTTACGAACTTTGACCAGCCACGGACACGCAATGCCGTTGCGGACGCAGTTTTCCAAGCATTTAGGGAATGCGAATCCACTGCACAAAAACGGGATGCGTAAGTCGACAACGACGTAAATCTCAGTCAGAGATAAATAAAAGAACAGGCAATTCATATTACTTGGCCTAAAGTAAAATGAAAATAGATGGAAGGCCCTCATCGAAGAGTTGTCCTTCATTCTCCGAAACAATTTAAAGGGATCTATCAAAGGGAAATTGCATGGTTATGTCAATACATTAATACAAAAGGCAGGAATTTCTGGTTGTATTGAACATGCCAATATGTGGTGAGACCGAATAAAAACGGTCAAAATTAATAAATCAGCTGAACTTCACGTCATTTCGTCAGACCGAGAAAACGCATATGGCTCAGTAAGACACCATATTCTTGAAAAGCAATGGAGTTCTTTAAGATTCCTGAGGACATTACAGATCCCATATCAACGTTCTTTAAATGTACATTTGTGAGGTTTTCTAATGATAAATATTTAATTAATTAGTAAAAGTGGAATATTGGCATTATGATGGAATGTATTATCTCTCTACTAATTTTCGTATTGGTAATGGCAATGATATTGCGTAGTGCCGAAGACAACACCAATGAAATAATCGGTCAATTTATGAAGGCTTTTATGGATGATATATCTCTAGTCACAGAATTCAGATCTCGTATGGAACAACTGGTGACCCGCCCACAGGATCTCTTCAAATGGGCTGCGATGAAAATAAAGCCTTCAAAATGCCTCAGTTGACCTATAATTAAAATAATCTGCGAAGAGATAAAGTTCTCTGTCGATGGGAACGAAATCCCGACAATCCACGAAAACAAAGCGTTAATAGTCACGGTCGCTGCTGCTTCTAACCACTAACAGATCGACACTGTTGACAGAACCTATGCGAACTTCTGAAAGATCGATTACGCTCCATTGACAATTGTGGCCTTCAGTGCAAAGATAAAGTATGGCGTATTTATTTTAGGTTAATACCTAAATTATCATGGCAAGTGCAGATATATGAGGTATCACAAGGTGAAACAATAGACTAGTTAATCAGTGAATGTACGTAAAAATGGTTGGGAGTACCTAACTCCTTCACAAATGTTGCACTATACAGTTCAACATCGAAGCCAAAACTTCATATATTGTCCCTTGTAGAGGAATATAAATTTGGTAAAGCGTGACTTTTCCAGATGTTGCGTGACTTTCTCGACCTAAGATTGAAGAACGCCAAACCTTCCGTAATAAATCGTCGGAAATGGAAGGCAAAAATAATTGTAGAGAATGTAGAATCGGCCCTTAAGATGAAAGAAATAATTGACACTGTGACAAATGGAAGAGCAGATCAAGGCCTTCATCCACAGCATAGTGGTTCAAGGAATCCACAATAAATAAAAGAGAAATGGTTTCAGAAGTTCATCATATTGAGGAAGCTAGGCGTATTGCTATAGCTGTAGGACAAAGGAAACAGGGCGCATGAACAAGGTGGGAAAGTGCAAAAGACAGAGCTGTCAAAAGGAGCGACATCAAGCACATGGAGCCTTAACAATTTCTCATGTACGAGGTGCCTTCAATAAAGTTCCAGACTTTCTTTTGTACAGGCATTTAAAATTGTTGTAGACGCTTAAATATTCAGTGTGTTATTTCTATACATCTTATGAGATGACAGACCAATTTCTATGATTTAAGATTGAAATGAACTGCTACAGCAGGAATTGGAATACACCCTACTAAAGCCTGATTGTCACAGCTGTTGAATTTCTAAAATGCAATCTGGATATGAGGACACATTAAAAGAACGATATGCAATAAAATTCTGTTTTAAACTTTGAAAAATGCCACAGAAACATATGGAATGCTTCAGACTGCTTTTCGACCATCTTGCATGAATCGAGCATAAGAGATTCAAGGATGGCAGGGAGTCTGTGAGGGATGATGAGAAGTGTGGGAGGAGTAAGGAAGTCAGAACACCAGAATTGATTGGCCAAATAAAGAATTTCATTTGCGCGAAGTTTGTCCCAAGGGTGCTCAGAGAAAATCAGAAACAAAGACGTTGTCATGACAGCGGAGAGATGGTCGAGCTGATCAATTCAGATCCCGCAGTTCAAGATGCTCTGGTGACCTGCGATGAAAGCTGGATCTATTGCTATGACCCAGAGACCAAGAGACAGACTTCCCAGTGGAAGCATGCTGGCTCTCCCAGACCCAAGAAGGCCAGACAGAGCAAATCCAACCACAAACCTTCGATGATCTTTTTTTTTTTTTTTTTGACAACACCGGCATGATCTATATGCGCTGGGTTCCCACTTAACAGACAGTCAAGAAGTTGAGGTTTTAAGGGAGTTCAGGGAGAGATTCCGTCGGAAGAGGCCAGCACTCTTTAAATCGGGTCAGTGGCATTTCCACCAGGACAATGCACCAGTCCACAACTCCATCCTTGCCACAGACTATTTGACCAAGATGGGCACCAAGACAGTTCCTCACCCTCCCGATAATCCAGACCTTGCTCTCTGTGACTTTTGGTTATTCCCTAAGCTCAAGGAAAAACTTAGAGGCTGTCGTTATAAGACAATTGAGGAGATGAAAGAGGCTTTGACGAAGGTCATTGACACGCTCACACAAGAGGACTTCTATGAAGTTGTTGGAACGGTACATTGCAGCCGGAGGAGATGACTTCGAAGGGGACTAGAGTTTCATGTGTATACTATCAATAAAAGTGCCCATACGGAAAAAGTCTGGAAACTTATTGAAGGCAGCTCGTATACTTCCGATTTACCTACGTCCAACCTATGCAGAGCATCTGGGAAAACTGCCAGCCTTAAAATTATTCTCACCGGATCTGAATATTCTCTAGCAAGCTACACGTTGAGACACAAAGAAGTCCTGGCGATTTTTGCAGAGGCTTCGTAGATATGTACTGTCAATAAAGCTTTTAATAATATCAACAATAAAACATTTCATTTCTTTAAAGAAGGGAATAGTTCGAACTTTTAGAAATATACACAATTCATCAGCTCCTTCAGTAAAAAAAATTTTGATAAGGAACATAAGTGTAAGTATGCATAATATGAGAATCTGCGAGAACAACATGTCAGAAAGGATTGGAAAACCAACATAGTTCCTATTGAGGTCGGATGCCGAGGTTTCATTACCAACTCAACCGCCACACTCTTGACTAATCTTGGACTTTCTCCATCAGACAAGCGGAAATGTATAAAAAAAAAAAAGATGCAAGATAAAGGCTCTAACTATACCAACGTGGATATGTCTATCCTATAGAGTGACGACAATCCAACAAAGGTTCGAAATAACGTGAGATACTACTGGGGAGCTCTCGGATAGTGGTAATCATCTAATGAAGGCTTTGTTTTACTAACATCAGTCATTGTATAAACATATATATATATATATATATATATATATATATATATATATATATATATATAAAAGATAATTGAACTTGTAAGCAGTTACATATATAAATCGATTTTTTAAATAAACATTCTAATTGCTACAAATTTTACAACACCTTCTATCAAATTTTGCAGCCAAACATTACGAACGATAACTTTTACTAAGAAGGTCTATACACATTGCATATATATATATATATATATATATATATATATATACATATATATATATTACACCACAAGCACCTTATATATATATATATATATATATATATATATATATATATATATCATAAGATTCCATCTTCTTAACTGCCTGATGATTCTTGTTTTGCAAAAAACTCCATGAGACCCAGGATCGCAGACTATTTTCCATGGATTATATATATATATATATAATGTAAATTTATTTATTTTATTCATATATATATATATATATATATACAAATATATATCTCTTCGTGGACCGATTCATTTCAATATATATATATATATATATATATATTTATCGAAATGAATAGGTCCACGAAGAGATTTGTATTTTTTAGGAATTACTTATTTCGTTTTTACATACGTCTATGTTTCCAGGTTGTTGCTTTCGTCAGAGTACACAAGTGGCACAACGCCATGTAAATAAGGTACCCAATAAGGCAACGAGTGAATTCCAGGTTCATTAGGTTTATCATTTGCATGGCCTTGTCCCCATATGTTCTCTGACGAAAGCAACAAGCTGGAAACATACACGTCTATACGAATGAAATAAATAATTCTCAAAAAATACAAATCTCTTAGTGCACCTATTCGTTTTGAAATACTTTTTTTTTCCTCTGATGACCTACAAAGAAAAAAAATTACATATATATATAACTTAGTGTTTGGCTGATCTATCTATGTATCTCCTAAATATATATGTATGAATGCATATATATATATAGCCCCACCCATCGCAAACCACGTATATTTGTTCAGCACTGCAGTTAAAAGTGTGATTTCCTTTATTGCTGACATATGTGATTTGTTTATTGTAGTGATGGCTAGTTTCGGACAAATAACACTTTTAGCAAATCTTATGTTTACCAACCCCTCCGCTCGAGCAGGATATGACACAAGGTCAGTTTTTAAACGGAGTTTAATAGGTTTGAATTCAGAGTTTTCCTTCTCCTAGGCTAGTTACCTCACCAAGGCTGAAGAATCAGTCTGCCCTACTATTTACCCCTAGCTGGAGGGAGAATAATTGGATTCATACCTTTCCCAAGGGTATTAGTGCTATGAGAAATGCAATCAGTCTCGTCCAAGATTTGAACTCGTGTCACCGTGTCCATTTCCTACGACGATAACCATTACACCACGGGCACCTCCTTTTAGCTAATCTTATAATAATAAAAAAGTGAACTATATGCCACAGAGTCTCCGAACAACATGCTTGAAATGTTGAATTCAAGCTTTTCTTCTTCTTCTTCTTCTTCTTCTTCTTCTTCTTCTTCTTCTTCTTACCGGATACTTTATCGATGTTAGAGAATCCAGTCAATTATAAAAATCCATCCACAGTTTTTTTTTTTCGTTTTTTTTTTTTAATTTCAGAGGTGAGGTGTTCTGTTTAGGACCTTTTTCAAGGACATTAACTTGTGAAATGTTATGACGTCCTCGATTTGAACTCGGCTCTTCGAGGTCGTTTCAAAGTATAATAATAGTTTCCCCGCATGCATCTCTCAACATATATCAGGGTTTTTTTTTCTGGTATACATGAAAACCATAACATTATATATATATATATATATATATATATATATATATATATATATATATATATATATACGTAATTGATTTGATACAGGGAGTCAGGAACACCTCTATAGAAATAATTTCTCTAACGAATGGCTTTGAGGATGTTAATACGAATTATTTCTCTTGAGTGAATATAGAAACGTAACATGCATAAGAAACATAATTAGTATTAACAAAATATTTATAGAACGTTTCGGAAATAAGAAGAACAGAAATTATTTTCTTTTTTTGGGTGAATGTTTCGCATTTAGAACCAAGTTGGAAGCTTGCCATAGATGGTGGTATAGCAGGTTATTTTTGCAGACAACTGCTTGTATAGTAAATTTGATTCACTTGACAGCGTCTATTAAATAATCCTTGTGCTATATTAAAACAAGGTTAATTAGTATCGATATACAGTAGATTTATTCAGGAACTACAACCAACACATTTTTGAATACGGAAATCTTTTAAGCCTTTTTTTGTTTTGTTTTATTATGTTTTGGGTCTTTAGTTTTGTTCGTTGTTATTGCTTTAGTGGTGTTTTTTCTTTTCTTTTTTTCTGTTCTTAAAATTTACCCATTTCTCCATTGATTGTATGTGAATAACACTGTGATACTTCACGCCATTAACAGTTTACATTTTAACTGCAAATATATATATATATATATGTGTGTGTGTGTGTGTGTGTGTGTGTGTATGTGTGTGTGTGTGAGTCTGTGTGTGTGTGTGTGTGTGTGTGGTACATGAATTAACATATTACCGCGCGAAATTTTTCTCACACGGTAAATGCACTTGTTCTTTTTTCGTCTGATATTCAGAATTTTCCTTCTCCTTGTCTGGTTTCTATCCCAAGGTTAAAGAGTGAGATTGTCCTTCTATTTACTGGAGGTGAAAATAGTTGGATTCATATCTTTTCCAAGGATATTAGTGCTCTCCGAAATGCTAAGAGCTTCGTCCAGAATTGGAACTCAGGTAACTGAGACTACTTCATGAGACAAAAATGCTTTAAAAAGCCGCTGTTCCTCAGTTTCAACTAATTTATAAGCTAAAATGTATGAATACAATTTTGAATATTTGTCAGATGTTGTTAATAAGTTTTCTCTTCATTTATTTTTTCTATTTCTTCAGAATATATTTGGTGGGACTTTGAATTCATTGAATTTCAGAAATTTGTCCTTCTGTGTAATAACATTTGTAAATTGTATAAATTCTGTTATCAGTCTATTGTTATCGATAAGTTATTGCTTTTGATTTTACCGAAAGTTTTTAACGAAATTGTTTATTTATCTATTTGAATTATATCATTTATCTTCGCTGTTATCGAACGTCAATGCAGACAAGTTAATATTATATAAAACAAATGATTTTGTCTTGCTTTTTGATAAATAACTACCTTTTAGAATTGTCAAAGCCTTCCCACTTCTGTTATTAACATCTTGCTTTACTAGAAACAGAATTCTATTATCAACATATTGAATTAATTATCAGAATATTGTAGCAATTCATTTTCTATAAAATTGCCATGATAATTATGGCCTTGGTTTGATAAAATATTTTTGAGTTGTCATATTTTCATAAAGGTTCGTTCTAAGTGTAATCTTCACCGATTCTTTATAAAGTTGTTATTTTCGTACAATGCCGAGAACAAAATCGAGTAACAATTGTTAACGAAATACTGTATGCAATAGAATGTTTCACTACTACCGGATTTGTGTTAGGATTATTTATATATTTACTATTCCTAGTCATGTGAACCCCAGGAGCAGAGTCCATTTCAACTGTTGTGTTTGTTACCTGGAGAACAGTGTTCAACCACGCGGATCGGTATCGGCACATTCTTTTTACCTAACACATATCTTAAAAAAAAGAATGTTTACCTAACACATATCTTCTAAAAAATTCACTTCCCGCGATTCAGTTCGTGGTCATAAAAAGAAAAGAGTCCGTTCCAAAACCATTTCATAAATTTGACATATTAAAATGTCAATACAGAGAATAAATTTTGGAGTCTCACAAATGGCTCTTCAAAGTCTCAAATCATTTACTCATGTTCAGCTTTTACAGACAGTCAGTCTCAGGGTAAACTTTACATACACAATGGCCACTACATATCAAGCAGTTTATAGTAATTAGAAGATTCATTTTTCCTAGAATACAATGTCAAATTGCTACACACACACACACACACACACACACACACACACACACACACACACACACACACACACACACACATATATATGTATATATATATATATATATATATATATATATATATATCAGACCAGAAACTGTTTATGGCATATAATACCAGCGTAACGATAATCCAACAAAAGTGCACCAAAATATTTTAATTCTTCCACAGAGCACCTGGAAAGAACTCTCATGTATTATTTATTTATGTTACGGAGTCGCGCTTAGGGTAATGATTATGGTCGTAAGAAATGGCATCAGTGGCCCGAATTCTTGACGTGGGTGTTCGGGTTTCATTTCACGCTAATGCCCTTGAAAAGGGCCTGATTCTATCTATTTTCCCTTAGAATATGGGTAAATAGTAAGGCAGATTGGGTTCTTTAACTTCAGTAAGGCAATCAATTTAGGAAAAGAAAAACTCTAAATTTAAACTAATTATACCTCGATTAAAAATTGATCTTGAGTCACATCCTACTCGTGGTGAAGGGATTGGGTAAAACATACTTACTTATCCCTTGAGATATACGATATCATTTACTGAGCCAATCTTAATTTTTGCCCAGTCAGCTGGGGCTGTAGAATACACTGACTGCACCTCTGCAGAGGGGTAAGACCCCCCACCAAACGAGTGTCCTGGATATGACACTAAACAATCTGATGGTGAGGTTCCAGCAGTGGTAGAGCTTTGGGGAATGCGGAGTACCCCTTCATTGCCATTGCTCCCAGGTCCACTCTGGCCCGGAGTGGTAGCACCTGACTGGGCCCTATCTATGGGTTAAATAGAACTAACAGCATACTTATGCTAAAATGAATTGAGTAAACTAAAAAGCTTGAAATAGAAATGTTTTTGACAATTAAACAGTACTTACATTTAAACTACGTGATTATGCTTAACTGAATTATTTGAAATAGAACTGTTTTTGACATTAAAACTGTATTTACAATTAACTGAATTGTTACATATAACTGCTTGAATAGTTGGAAATAGAAATATTTTTGACAAACTGAATTGTTTTAAATAGAACAGATTATTCACATAAAAATGGATTTGGCGTTAAATAACCTGCAAAGGTTGTTATGCCATAAAACCCAACAAACCAACCAACCAATCTTAATTTGCTTCAAGGTTAGAAGTATGAATCACTCAGTGGGAATTGGAGTCTTTAGCAATGGTCAAGAATACTAGCTTGCTAACCATTACACAAATATATTTAACCTGGTAACTCAATTTATTCGATCCCACAGCCACATTAATAAGATCCCTGGTGGGAATCGAACTTTACAGTCCTAACTGATAATAACTCTACTAAGTTAAACCTTGCTACATGTTAGACCCTTCAGTATTTGCATAACCTTAGTCGGAAAGAGAGCTAAAATAATCCTGTTTCTTTCATATTTTTAATTTTCGTGTTATTTAATAACAAAGCTATCCTTGTTAAAGAACAGTAGTGATACTATTTATACTGTAGGCTGAATTTCGAATACATCTACTACAGTGTTGCAGTCCAATATGTTTACCATTACGCCACAGGGACCCCTAAAGGTCATAATAGTAATACTAACTATGAAAATCGAACTAACTTCTCAAGTGAATTGGTGTATAAGAAAATTCCTGTTATAAAGTAAGTGTTATGGACAATAATCTGGTTCCTCCGTTATAAAACTCACCCTAACAAGAATCACAGAAATAGTACACCAAGCGAACAATATCATTACCACACGGAAGTAATTTTCTATAATCAAGCAAAAGAAAAAAGTAACCCCAAGGTGTAAGAAAAATAAGCCTTCGTGCGTATCTACTTTGCCAAATATTTCAACCTAAACTTTCCATCTAGGAAAACAAACAAACTATATAAGTTGAGGTTTGAATCAGTTGTTTGTTTACTTTATTTTGTCTTTTATTTACCTTCTTCCCACCAACAAGACTCCACCCCTTGTTATTATGTTCCCTTTCCTCTAAATTTGGTAATAATGTTTGTTTTTAATATTTCTTCCATCTTTCCTTGTCACACATTTTGACAAGTAATTTGCTAACGATTACTGAGAATCAATATATAACGACAGACACATAGACACACACACAGACACACAGACACACACACGCACACACACACACAAACACACACACACACACACACATATATATATATATATGTATATATAAATATAATGTTCAGGGCTACTTCGTATGTGGCATTAGTATCACTGGCCGAAGAAAGGCAGAGTTCATAATAATAATAGTAATACTCAACACAAAAAACGGAAAAGAAAACATAGAATTGAAAACTTATGAGCATTCGTTGTTTTCCTGGTTTTTTATAATTATCAGAACTTTAACGGTCAAATACCCAACGGCGAGTTGGATAAATGAAAACTAATAACATCCACAGTTTTTCCTTATCTTAATAATGGGAGGAAATTATGGCTGAAAGCGCTCAATCACAAACTTTTGATCAATATATTCATTCACACGAACAAAAACATGCATACACATATACAGTCATACTTGATCCCATCCACGCACATACACACGCAGCCACATATATACACACGCACGCGCGTGTGTGTGTGAATGTATATCAATTGATCTATGAATTTCTATCTCTCCCTATCGGTCTCTCTTTATTTCTCTCTCTCTCTCTCTCTCTCTCTCTATATATATATATATATATATATATATATATATATATATTTATATATGTAAAGGAGGGTAATTCAAAATGTTCTATGCCTCCCTCAGAAAAAGAGCCATAGTCGAGCATTACTTACAAAGTCTAAAATCTGGGTGACGCCAAAAACCTTAAGAACGACCCTCATGTGGCTATATATATATATATATATATATATATATATATATATATATATATATATATATATATTCATTAAACAACATTCATATGTTTAGTCTACTCATTTTTGTCTATGTCTTTTCGAGTTTCCGCATTGATGGCGGGAATTGGTTAATGAAACTCCTATAACTAATTGGTTCACTAGTACTTTCTGCCCGATCTAGGACCATCATCAGGGATGTGTATATTTCAAAAGTAACTAGTGTTTTGTTGTAGTTTTGTATTTTTAAATTCATTTCTATATGTAGCAGCAGTAGCTAAAGACATTTAATTACATTAGTACTGGATTCGAAAATGATTCAATTGAATTTAGGATATTTCATTCTTACAAAGTAGTGATGTACATGCAAAGGTTACATCGCTTTTAAAATATACGCACCCCTGATGATGGCCTAAGATAAGACGTAAAGTACTAAGGTACCAATTAGTTATGGGAGTTTCATTAAGCAATTCTAGCTGAATGCCATAAAATTAATGCGGCAACTAGAAAATACAAAAATGTATTGACTAAAGTTGTCTATATGGTTTAATAAAATACACTTTAATGAAAAAATGCTGCCAAAATAAACACACATACACACACACACACACACACACACACACACACATATATATATATATATATATATATATATATATAAGAAGGATATTATGTTGAGAAATAATCTTTAGCTTCTAGAATACACCTCATTTATCTTTAGGATGTGGATCTTTTGGTCCTGTAAAGAATTTAACTATGTTGTATATCTAAACATGAAATCAATAGATATGTTCTCGATTTCTTTCGCAGTTTTTGTTTTTGATTTTTTCGAATCATTCACTTTCATTGTTCAGAGGTTTCTATATTTTTTCTTCCTAGAAGGCTGAAAATCTATTAAGAAATATTTAAATTTAACATGAAAAACATACGGACCAATCTTTATGACAATTTTTAAAATTTCAACATTACAAGCAAGGCTCTTAATATGTTTATCTTAAGAAATAAAAAAGTGTACGCATAAATTCCCGGATCAACGTGTTTGTTTAATTTTTATAATAATCAATTGAAGCCCGATATGTTGGGATCCGTCCCCCAGGGGCGTCTGTCCACTGAAATAAAGATAGAGAAAACCAGTGATATGTTATGCTTGATGTTTTGTTATAGAATTCTGATATATATATATATATATATATATCATCATCATCATCATCATGTCGCGCCGCCTGCGCGGATATCCCTGACCGTCTCTCGCCATTTCTCCCTATCATTCATCACCTCCGGCAGGTCTTCAGGGTTACATACCGTGTCCTCACACAGCTGCTGTATGTAGGTTCGTGCTGGTCGTCCCACTCTTGCACATCCATGTGCGGGGGTCCACAGGAGTACATCGCTTATGAGCTCGTCCCTGCTTCTCCAGCAGTGTCCTGCGTGTCTGGTTCGTCGAACTTGTATAGTTTTTGTGATGGGGGGCAAGTGTCCGTATAGTTGGAGTCTCGTGGGGTGTTGTCGCCAGGACTTGTTTAATACTGCTCTCAACATTCTTGTATAATTTCCGTCCAGCCTCCTTTCCAGCCGCTTCGTAAGCGTCCATGTGGTGCATCCATATAGCAGTATCGACACAACCGCTGCCTGGAAGAAACTGCGTTTCATTTTATCAGTTAGGTCCGACTTCCATATGATCGAGAGCCTATCGATAGCTGTCCATGCCTTCGTCAGTCGTGTGTCGATGTCTTTCTCGGTTGATGAGACGCTGCTTCCTAGGTAATTGAATTTGTCGACTAGTTTCAGAGGGGCTCCGTCTAGTGTGGCAATTTTGCCCGTTTGGTTGTAACACATATATTCGGTTTTGTTTGCATTGACATGGAGGCCAATGCCAGCTGCGGCTCGTTCCAGACTATGCAGTAGTGTCTCTGCTTGATTAGGCGTATTCGCTAGTAACGCCAAGTCATCAGCGTAGTCGGCGTCCGTGATTGTTTTTGCGGGGTACCTTTTGCTTCTTCTCTTAGTCAGCTGGAAGCCATTTTCTCTGATTTTGTCGATCGAAGTCCTAAGCACATAGTCTAGACAGATGATAAAGAGGTACGGGGCTAGCGTGTCTCCTTGTAGTACTCCTGCAACTATGTCGAAGTATTCCGTGTCTCCATCTGGTGAACGTACTTTCACTTTGGTGTTTCTGTAGAGAATCATTATCGCTGCTACGGTTTCTTTTGGTAGGCCGTATGCTAGTAGGATTTGCTCCATCTTCCCTCTGTGTATGGAATCGAATGCCTTGGTAAAGTCGACAAATAGTAATGTCGCCTGTAAGTTTTTTGCCCGAACGCCTTCCAGGATTCTACGGATGGTCAGTATTTGTGAGGTCGTGGATCTATTTCTCCGGAAGCCATTTTGGTTTTTCCTAAGGATGTTGTCTATTTTGGGTTCTATGCGGTTTCGTAGTAGGGCATTGTAGATTTTGGCTGCTATGGATGTAAGTGTTATCCCTCGGTAGTTTTTGGCTAGTCCGAGATCGCCTTTTTTAGGGAATGGAAGGATGCATCCCTTCGTCCATCGTTCTATCCTATTTTGACTATAGACTGCGTTGCATTGCCGGAGCAGTATATCGTCGAATTGTCTCGTCTTCCACACTTCTGGGGGGATCTCGTCTAGCCCCGCCCCGGCGTCTCCACGCGTATAAATATATATATATATATATATATATATATATATATATATATATATATATCAGAATTCTATTACAGAACATAACATATCCCTGGTTTTCTCTATCATATATATATATATATATATATATATATATATATATATGAGTGGTAGAATCTTGGATTGGCGTTTCAGTCTGCCAGGTTTCGATCCCAGCCTCGGGAATCTAGCCAGTCTAGCCATACTGAAGAGTTGTGATACAACGAAACAGTCTGTCTGAGGATTACAATATATATATATATATAGAGAGAGAGAGAGGGAGAGAGAGAGAGAGAGGGGTATTTTTTCATTGATTTAACCCGAATAATGACGTATGTTTTGTGTATTTCAACTTTTTTTATGATCTAATCATAACCAAATAATTTTTCATCGAATAATGATAACATTAATTTTTTTTATTCCTTTTATTGAAAATCCTCGACTCTTATCATCGGACTAAGTCTTTACTTTTTTAAAAATAAATATACTATTTGCATATTCTTTTCAATTCTCTCGATCCTTATATTTTTTTATCCATCATTTATAAATATTCTCATTACCAGTGATAAAATGAAAGTATTAGAATGTGCCTTCAAATATCTGTTTGTTTTGTGATGTTTATTTTTTCAGAATTTTCTAAGATTTATTTTGATTAAGCAGATGCCTAAGGTTATTTTAGATACCCCTTGTTTCAACCTGGTCAACAGTCTTAGCGCTAAGCAAACTCATAGTTAATTAATCTCTCAAATGAGGTGATTGTGTTGTAATGGTTATCATTGTAGGAAATGGACACGGCGACACAAGTTCAAATCCTGGACGAGATTGATTGCATTTCACATAGCACTAATACCCTTGGGAAAGGTATGAATCCAATTATTATCCCTCCAGCTATGGGTAAATAGTTGGGCAGACTAGGTTCTTTAGCCTTGGTGAGGCAATTAGTCTAGTAGAAGGAAAACTCTGAATTCAAACCTGTAAAACTCCGCTTAAAAACTGACCTTGTGGGGTTGTGTAAATATGGTTAATTAATCTCTCAAGGACTGGTGTTTAGCCTGGATTTCACCATACATAAGTAACTTCGTCTTTCGTATAGAAATGTTTTGTTTGTTATTTGTTTTTTGTTTTAATTTAAGCAATTTTACAACAATATTTACGTTGGGTGTCAATAATAAATTTCTTTTAGGAAGTAAAAAGTGTATACACCCATAATTCCCTGACTGTACGTGTCTGGAAGCTAATAACAATTAACTGGTGCCTGGTTCTCGGGATCTGTCTCCAACAACGTCTTTCGATTGGAGTGGAAAAATCAATGATATCGTTTAACAGACGTGATCCGCTTACGATTGGAACCTTGTAATTGAATTTGAAGGCAGTTTCAATTCACTAGGGCGAGGTTCTCTTAATGCGGTATAAATTATCAACCTGTTATTTCTTTTGCAGTTCTAAAACGAGAAAGTATTTGCATGCAATGAAACCACCTATAAACCTATATAAACATCAGTTTAAAAAAAGCACAACAAAATAAATAAATAAAACACCATTCTTGTGGTGAATCTAAAAAAAATTCTTTATATTGCGTCGCTGGAATTTCTCCAAAGATGATGGATTTAAAATAATCAGTGGTCTTGTCGCTGAGGTTTAAAATACGTCGACTGCACACCCTGCTGAGGTGTTTAATATCTTCTCCCAACGAAATGTATTGCTTGGGCATGATACTAAACTGAAAATCTCCAGTTTTGAAACTCTGTAGAATTCTCCTTTATTTGAAATTACCCCCATATCCACTGTGATCAAAAATTGAAGTAGTTGTTAGTGTTTCATCTATAATTCAAATTAATATATTCAAGATTAGGAGAGGTGCACCTGTCCCAAATGATTGTTATGATACATTCTGTACTGTATATAATTGGAGACTATAATTGGTAAACTAAGTTCAGCACAAAAATAACCCAACAAGATGTTGCCATGCCGTAAAACCAACCAAACAACCATCATTTGAGGCAAGGCAAAATATTCATTGTATGTGACAATAAAAGTCAATTCTATAAATTTTCACATTTATTAATCCTACGTTCACTGGAAATTTAGGGTCCCATTTAGAGGTCAAATAAATCGGTTTTAAAATTATTCATATTTGATAGAAATACTTTATACAATGTCTTTGGGTATGACATAAAATTGCATTCTCTGATTAGGCTCCAGTTCTGGATCTCTGGGGAGTGGTGAGTACTCCTTCATTGACATTACTAGGTGCTTACTTACTTTGAATGGTTGTACGTGTTAGAGTATCGTCGATGGGTTAAATAGATATGTTTGAAAATTATTTATATTAAATTAGGAAATTTGTCACAATATAATTGCATGAAAATTATTCATATTAAATTGGAAAAATTGGCACAATATAATTGCATGAAAATTATTCATATTAAGAATAATTAGGTATACGTGCGATTGTTTGCTAAGGAGTATTTTTTATTGATATTATTCTACTCCTTTGAGAGTTTTTCACACCAGCGTAAATTGATGGTCTTTCACTGGAGACTGAGTGACAGCAAGTCTCCTCAAGTCTCCTGGACTCTTTTCAGTATTCTGGCAGATTTTAAAAATACTGTTGTCTGGATGGTTTTTACTTATCCACTGATTTTTCAGTCTTCTAGACTCTTTACCAAACCTTTAGGGATTGTTCCGAGTATACATTTTACAGTTGGTATCCCCGTCACCTTCATGTTCCATTGTTTTTTAGTTCTCTGGCAAGGTCTTGGTACTGATCTCTCTTTTCACTTTCTTTTATTTTTCTCTGTGGTCCACTGGTACTTCAAAGTCCCCAATTAGACAAAATCTTTATTATTATTATTATTATTATTATTATTATTATTATTATTATTATTATTATTTATTTATTTATTTATTTATGACTTGAAACCGTATACTTGCTTGCAAATAAGTGATGTTACTTCGAACCATATTACAATGTTAAAAACTGGTTGTTATTTAATAGGAATAGTCATTTTAAACCATAAAATCTTTAATGATTTCTTGGTATTAGTTTGGAATCCTTGAAGCTATTCAAATAAATTATTTGTATTTCCTTGGACTACTTGTTATCATTTTACGGTGTGTAAACAATAATTTCAGACAACTAGAAATAAAATGTAAAAAATGCAATAGAAAAATGAAAATGCCCAATCGGCTGGGGCTTTTGAATACACCGACTGCAGCTCTGCAGAGGGGTAAGACCCCCTAATGTGTGTCCTAGATGGTGGGGTTCCAGTGATGCTGGGGTTTTGGGGAATGCGGAGCACCCCTTCATTGCGATTGTTCCAAGGTCCACTCTGGCCCGACGTGGTAGCCCCTAATAGGGCCCAATCTAAGGGTTAAATAGAACTAACGGCATACTTATGCTAAACTGAATCATTTGAAATAGAAATGTCTTTGACAATTAAACCGTACTTACATTTAAACTGTGTGCTTATGCTAAACTGGATTATTTTAAATGAACTGTTTTTTACATTGAAGCTGTACTTACACTAAACTGAATTGTTTAATATAGAACTGTTCTGACATTTAACTGTGTGTAAACAAAATCTGTACTTATACTAAACTGAATTAGCTGAATTAAAACTCCTCGGCTAAACTGAATAGCTTGAAATAGAAATGTTTTTCTCAATGAAACTGTACTTACATTTAAGCTGCGTACTTATGCTAAACTAAATTGTTTAAAATAGAACTATTTTTAATAAAATGGATTCGGCGTTAAATAACCTACAAAGGTTTATATGCCATAAAACCTAACCAACCAACCAACCAACCAACCAGAAAATAAAAATATTATTATGATGAAAATAAACCATAACAAATTAATCAAATTTGGGCATTGAATGACTCATAAAAAGATTTCATACTGTTAAACAAATAAGCACCCATCACAAATGATTTTTATTCTTCAATTTAAATAAATTAAAATGCATTTAAGTAATACATTAATGACTTCTGAGTGGTGTCATTGATCCTCAATACAAAAACAAAGCCTGAAGTTGAGTAAATACTCACGAGTTAGGCAAGTAAATTATTGTTGGTAATTTCGATTCACACAGAGTGAACTAAACATCTGGTCAAGAGTATTGGTCAGTTGACTTGAGGACTCACAGTAATTTCTGTGTCCAGAAAATACAAACTTCTATTAGTTTTGCCGTATTCGTTGACGCTGTTTCAAGACACAAATATTTATGCAATGATGAAGAAAGATTTCCAGGGAACAAAATCAATGGCTTGGTCAGTAGTAGATTTATAGCCTCGATTAATAAAATTTCCAATTGGGGGTCAGTATTATCAAATTATTCAACAGGGAAATGCAATTTAATTAAAGAAAATAATGATTTAAATTCATTGAAAAGATTTCTCAATAAAGATTTTTATCATTGTATTCGATTTTTTTCATCTGGACTATACTTTTCGATTTTTTGTCAAGTTAATACATTTCTCAATTAATGAATTCTTTCGAAGCCGAACTAAAATATTTTAGGCAGTTTATGAATGGTGATATAACTTTTTTGTTTTTTATGAAAGCATGTAATTGCTCTATTCAGGTAAATAGCACAGGTTTGTCTACCGCCCAGTCAGCTCGGGCTGTAGATTACACCGACTGCTTCTCTGCGGAAAAGTAAGCCCCCGCCCACCAACGAGTATCCTGATATGACATTAAAACATCTGATGGTGAAGTTTCAGTAATACTGGAGCGTTGAGGAATGCGGACGACCCCTTCATTGTCATTGCTCCCAGGCCTACTCTGGACCGGAGTGGTAGTACATGATAGGGTCCTATCTATAGGTCAAATAGAACTGTTTAATATTTAAACTGTGTGTAAACGAATGACTTATGCTAAATTGAATTGTTTGAAATAGAACTGCCCGGTTATTTAACTGTGAGTAAACAAAAGACTGGTGTTTAATTGAATTGTTATTGATACATTGAAATTCTTGAAACTATTTAACCATAATTAAACCCCCCCGCTCGGGCAGGATATGACACAAGGTCAATTTTTAAGCGGAGTTTGACAGTTTTGAAATCAGAGTTTTCTTTCTCCTAGACTAGTTACTTCATCAAGCAGAAGAAAAAAGTCTGCCTTACTATTTATCTATAGCTGGAGGGAGAATAATTGGATTCATACCTTTCCCAAGGGTATTAGTGCTATGTGAAATGCAATCAGTCATGTCCAGGATTTGAACTCGTGTCGCCGTGTTCATTTCCTACGACGATAACCATTACACCACGGGCACCTTGGAACCATTTAACCGTGAGCGAAAGAATGAACTTAGACTAATTTACAATTGTTAACAGCAAAATGTGTTTTCAAATCATATATTTTTAATATATATGTATAAATAAGATTTGGCATTAAGTAACCTACAATGGTCGATATGCCATAAACCAAACCAAACCAAAACAATTTTGTCTACAAGACCTTATCTCAAGTGGAGCGATTCTCTTTCCCAATGAGTAGTAACAGGATTCTCAAGGGTTTTGAAAACAAAAAGGTTGTCACTTGATTCTGAAAGCCAGTAGAAACGACAAACACCATTCTCGTTTATTATCGAGATGTTGCATTCTTCTTAGGTGAAGTTTCTAAAAAAAAGAAATTGGAAGAAAATAAAATTTCATAGCTTCTCAAGCTTTTAGTGTAACGGTTATCTTCGTAAGAAATGGTATCAACCGCTTACTGTTTGTGTTTCACTTCACACTAATGCTCTTTGAAAAAGCACGAATCCCTAAGGTCTTCCTCCAGCTACGAGTAGATAGTAGAGCAGACTGGATTCCTTAGCTTTGGTTTGGAAACCAACTAAGAGATAGAAACTCCGACTTCAGAGCCTTAATACCCTGCTTAAAAATTGATCTTGTGTTTTATTCTGCTTGAGGTGGAGAGTTAGACAAACATATACATGATTTTATCCTTCGCTTCATCTGAAATCACTTTTGGAATCGAACCAAATCTCTTAAATCCCACGAGCTTGCCCATAGACAGTCAACGAGCGCCCATTTTATTTCAAATTTTTCCTCGATTTCTTGGGTTTACTTCAGTTGTGGTGAACTTTGACCTGCCACCTGCAAATCGAGCGTTGTATATCCGCAATCCAGATTGCTGGAAATCTCGGAGAGGGGCATTACGTAATAGTCCAATCATACCCAGAATGATTTTAAATAAATAAATAAAAGGAATGCAAAGCGTTATCAAAAATATCGATTTTTTTGTAAATTCGAATATTCAGAATTTGAATTAGGATGTATGCTCAACTGAGTACCTTATATAATTTTTTTGTAAATTCGAATATTCAGAATTTGCATTAGGATGTATGCTCAACTGAGTACCTTATATAATTTTTTTGTAAATTCGAATATTCCGAATTTGAATTATGATGTATGCTCAACTGAGTACCTTATATAATTTTTTTGTAAATTCGAATATTCAGAATTTGAATTATGATGTATGCTCAACTGAGTACCTTATATAATTTTTTTGTAAATTCGAATATTCCGAATTTGAATTATGATGTATGCTCAACTGAGTACCTTATATAATTTTTTTGTAAATTCGAATATTCCGAATTTGAATTAGGATGTATGCTCAACTGAGTACCTTATATAATTTTTTTGTAAATTCGAATATTCAGAATTTGAATTAGGATGTATGCTCAACTGAGTACCTGATATAATTTTTTTGTAAATTCGAATATTCCGAATTTGAATTATGATGTATGCTCAACTGAGTACCTTATATAATTTTTTTGTAAATTCGAATATTAAGAATTTGAATTAGGATATATGCTCAACTGAGTACCTTATATAATTTTTTTGTAAATTTGAATATTCAGAATTTGAATTAGGATATATGCTCAACTGAGTACCTTAAAGTGGTGATGCTTGATGTATGGATTTTGTCTGTAAATTTAAACGAACAAATATGAAGAGGATCTCGACACTTTTTGAACAAAACCTCACCCTCTGTATGCTATATGTGATTTGTTTCTTATTTCTTAAATTAAAAATTCATCCCAAGTGTAACATTTGATTCCATATATTCTGTAACCTGTTGATTCGATAAGGCGTATAAAGCTTCTACCAAACCATAGTTGTTCTATGTATCATTAGCAAGGGTCTGACATACGAGTCTCATGCCTATAGTTTCAATTAATTTTTTTTTCTTTTCCAAGACTGGTTGCCTAAAAAAGCTTAAGAACTGATTTACTATTTACTTATAGCTGCTGGAAGGAAAATATGGATTCATGCCTTTCTCAGAAAACATGGAGGACATAGAAAGAAATAGGAGAATATTCAACGATTGGAAAACTTAGTATAATCAGGTTGTTGAATGATAAGCGGGCTGTTTCTTGTTCTTTTGTATCTTGATAAAGACACCTTCAGTTTCAACACTTTTCAATTAAAGTCTCTCAATAGACTAAGTCGCAATTTACATCGGTATTTTAATAGCAAGATGTAATGTCTTGTGTACTAAGCTAGTAAACTATTTTCTAGGATATCGATTCCTTCAATATTCTCCACATGTTTGGTCTTGTGACATAACTGAGATAAGTTTAGTAAATGACTGACTTCCTCATGTTGTATAAAAGATAGCGGGCAAGGTTAACAGGTTACAGCTAATTCTAAAGCCTCCAAAAACAGCCTAATATCAATCTGACTTCAACTCACGTGGCCAATGGTTAACAAGCTAGGCATGCTGGATATTTTTTGTGATTTTGATACCCACGGGGAACCTCATTGCTTCTGTCTTTGTGCCAATGTAAGCTGCTAAACTTGGTAAATGTCTATATCAATATTAAGATAACTCGATTTCTGAAGTACGAGAAGCATACGATATGTTTCCAGACTTCTTTCGTACAGGCATTTAAAATTTTGGACATTCAATATGTTATTGCTATACATCTTATGAGATGACTCACTTATTCTATGATTTCAGGTTCAAATCAACAGCTACAGCAGGAATTGAAATACACCCTACTGAAGCCTGATTAGCACAGCTAGTGAATTTCAGAAGAAGGATATGCAATAAAAATCTGTTTTAAACTTGGAAAAAATGCCACAGAAACATATGGAATGATTCAGACTGCTTTTGTAGCATCTTGCATGAATCGAGCATCAATTTTTGAGTGGCATAAGAGATTCAAGGAAGCCAGGGAGTCTGTGAGGGATGATGAGAGGTGTAGGATGAGTAAGGAAGTCAATACACCAGAGTTGATTGGCCAAACGGTTAGGGTTAGGGTTACTATGTTGAGGTTTTAAGGGAGTTCAAGAAGAGATTCCGTGGGAAGAGGCCAGCACTCTTCAAATCTGGTCAGTGGCATTTCCACCAGGACAATGAACCAGTCCACAACTCCATCCTTGTCACAGACAATGAGACCAAGATGGGCATCAAGACAGTTCCTCAGCCTCCCTACAGTCCAGACCTTGCTCCTTGTGACTTTTGGTTATTCCCAAAGCTCAGAGGTTGTCGTTATGAGACAACTGAGGAAAGAGGCTGTGACGAAGGTCATTGACACGCTCATACAAGAGGACTTCCATGGGGCCTTCCAGAGGTTGTTGGAACGGTATATCAAGTGCATTGCAGCCGGAGGAGATTACTTTGAAGGGGACTAGAGTTTCATGTGTGTACTATCAAAGTGCCCATACGAAAAAGTCTGGAAATCTATCGTATGCACCTCATATGAGCGAGGTTTTTGTTCATACCAAAATTTGAAATAATTTAACGATTAAAAAGTTGAAATGATAAATATTTTAGAAGTATATAAACTAACAGTTTAGCGGTGGAAATATGCTGCACTGCGACATCGTGGTAACAGCTTATATGCTCGAAAACTACTAAACAACCCTTTTTTAGACAACAGCCGGAGAAATATGCAATTAGAGACTGAATTTGGGCTCCTTTTAGCAATTCCATCGCATAATGTCTACTTGCTTCATAAATTACATCAGCATCCCTTGTTTAGTATAACTGCATCCAAACTAACAGAAAAATAAATAGAACTTTAGACGGTGATTTTCACAAAAGATTTGTTGAAAATAATACTCAGAGAAAGTTTGTAGCGAGTAGTAAGCCGGTATATGAGTTGTAAATGCCACACCCAACAAATGGCGATCATCCCTTTTATGTCAGGTTGCATGTAATAGTGACTACTCAGTTCTTCTTTTCGCCATTGCTTTCATTTTGTTTAGTTTTTTTCTTGTTTATTTTTTTTATTTTTTATTTTTTGTTTTTTTTTTTTGTTCTGGAGACTCCACTGAAGACATATTCTTCACTTGAATGTTACCTTATTTAAAGTTTCCACCTTTCCAATCTAACAGTGAAAATTCATATATTATATGAGAAGCAAAAGTAGGCAGCCCTCTTTTGGCTTACATTCTTTTATTTAAGGGATATCTCGTAACGAGGATGGGCTGATAAGTTCAGTGACTAAAAAGTTCATATGATTACATATGCTGTTAATGACTGTCCTGACCAATGAGATCCAAGCACTGCAACATCTATAGAAGTGTGTGAACTGCAACGGGGACTATGTTGAGAAAAATAAACTGCGAGTATCTATCTCAGCAACTTAACTGTTCTGCTGACCCTTGTAAAACCTCTGCATTATAAAATCCTATGTGATTTTTTGTTTTTCTATATTTGTTATAGTTTTGTAATCTTAGGGGTTTTTTTTTTATTTCATTTTCTTTTTTTGCGTTTACAATTGTTCACTTTCTTAACAAGCAAATGTATAATTAACCAATCCCTCCCTCACATGCAAGTCATGATACAAGGTGATTTTTTAAGTAGGGAAAAGCTAGTTTTATTTTAGTGTTTTCCTTCTGCGAGATTGGATGCTTAACAAAGACTAAAGAACCTAGTTTGCCCTGCTTTTTACAATAGTTACGTGGTCGTAAGCTCTTGTGAACTGATTCTCAATAAGTAAATTAATTTAGTTCAAGCGTGAAATTTGACCGAACCGGTTCCAATAAGACCCTGCCAAAAACCTGCTGAAAATAATTCAGCTTAATCCAGTTTTCGACCAGTCAGTAGTGCATTTTAAACATTTACAAAATTTATTCTGGGAGCCTATTTCTGAACATAAATAGAAAGTCGTTAATTCAACATTATCTACTTTGTTATTACACAAAATCAAGACATACCTAAAAGCCTAAAAGCTGAATGATGCCCATCAACTCAATCAAATCTGGATTTTATTCAAGTGGATATTCAGATCGATACAACTCTGAAATTTTATAAAAGGCAATCATCTTGACAAAAATTACTCAAAATACATTTCCAGAAAGGGATGTCAACATACGGGAAGCCAAGAACTCTGCTATTGAGAGGTTAACGATTATATTGAAATCAGATTTCTTTGAATAAAACAGGAATTCTTCAAAGTTAGTAGTTGCGTAGATACTTCTTTATGGTTTTGCACATTTCTAATTTTTCGACAGTTAAAAAAAAAAAAACTAGATTATAATTACACAAAAATACTGCGTGTTTTTTTAAAAAAGTATTGGAAGAAAAACTCTTCAAAAAATTAAATCTACGATCAATTACCGTGTTTTCAAAAATGACGCAGATGAACAGGATATGCTGGACATCGCTGGAGAAGTAAGGACTGAGACGTTCTCCAATGATTTCCAATACATAGACAGTCCAGTGTTGGCCGACGAGCAATAACTTGTGTTTATTACCTATGTGCAGACACTGGATGCTGTCTAGAGGAGTTGCGAAGAGTGATAACTGATAGGTACGGATGGTAAGTCAAGCTAATCCGTGCTGTCGACACACTTTGATGATGATGATGATGATGATGATGATGACATTAATCCAAACTTCTAATATACGGATTATGATTAAATTACAGGTTATGATTATCATCAATTATTGATTTGTTTGGGTTTATGCCATATCAACCTCTGTTGGTTATTCAAAGCCAAATCTATTTTTTTACAAATAAACTGGCTTTATGCCATATCAACCTTTGTTGGTTATTCAAAGCCAAATCTATTTTTTATAAATAAACAGGGTTTATGCCATATCAACCTTTGTTGGTTATTTGATGCCAAATCTATTTTTTACAAATAAACAGGCTTTATGCCATATCAACCTTTGTTGGTTATTCAAAGCCAATTCTATTCTTTACAAATAAACAGGCTTTATGCCATATCAACCTTTGTTGGTTATTCAAAGCCAAATCTATTTTTTACAAATAAACAGGCTTTATGCCATATCAACCTTTGTTGGTTATTCAAAGCCAAATCTATTTTTTACAAATAAACAGGTTTTATGCCATATCAACCTTTTTTGGTTATTCAAAGCCAAATCTATTTTTTACAAATAAACAGGGTTTATGACATATCAACCTTTGTTTGTTATTTGATGCCAAATCTTTTTTTTTTTTTACAAATAAACAGTACGCAGTTTAATTATCGAATCATTTCTATTTCAAGCAATTCAGTTAAGTCAATCAGTTATAATTCAAACAATTTAAAAGCTGTAGGTTCCAATGTGCAATGTAGTCTAATTCAAACAGTTATGCATTCCAAGTTTGAACTGGGCCATAACTCCGGGGAAGATAGCGAAAAAACGTTTGTTATTTGAAAGGTGAAGGCGCAGTTGATCACAAAAAAGTAACCAAATAGTTGAAGAAATTTGGCACAGATTGCAAGAACCTCGGTTGTCAGGTGAGATGGAATTGGCCTAAAAGCGCATATTCCGAAGCCGTGCTTAAAGCTAAAGAGATAAATCCGGTGAGTACTTGTTGGAGAGTATCAGGTGACTTAGGAATCTCATAGTTTAGTGTGGTTCGTCACTTTCATGATGGCAGAAAAAAAAAATATAACCAGAATAATGCAACATTTCTAATCACCCCTAAATGCCCTTTTAACTTTTAGTGATATTTGCTACCAGTTTTTCATTACGAGTAATCAGAACGATACGAATGACGGAAATAGATCTTAATTGACTTTTACTTACCACACAAAATCTGACTAGCTTTGAAATTCTAATTATTCAAAATAACAAACCCAGACTGTGAAATTGTATCTTTATCATCATATTAAACACAAATTGATAGCACAAATTCTTGTGACTCTCTCTCTCTCTCTCTCTCTCTCTCTCTCTCTCTCTCTCTCTCTCTCTCTCTCATGGTGTAATGATTAAAGCGATAGGGTATGAAATCGCAGTAAGCGAGTTCGTACTCCAGTCGCGCTATTACGTTCACTTTCGGGCATGTACCCTTGGGAAAGGTATGACCCTCCTTATCCTCCTAGCTATGGGTTAAATAGTATCACTACTGTTCTTCTAGGAGAATGACTTTGGCATTAAATAACCTACAAAAGTTGATATGCCATTAAAAACAGAAACCAAAACAAACCTCTCTCTCTCTCTCCCCACTCCCCTCTCTCTCTCTCTCACACACACACACCCTCAAACACACACACGCACACATCTGTCGTTTTCAGCCCTTGCAGTGGGAAAATCTCCTAGATGGTAACCAATATCCGCTCAGCACTGATGATGCCACAACTAAGATAAGTTTGGTAAATGATTGAGTTCCTCGAGTTGTATAATAGATAGCGGGCAAGGTTAACAGGATATTGCAAACTAGTTCAATTCGGGGGTGAGGGGGTTCCAAAAGTAGCCTTATACCAAACTGACCTAAACCCGCACCGGTAGTGGTTAGCAAGATAAGCTTTCAGCATATTCTTTGTGATTTCTAAACTCACTGGGCACCTACCAATGCCCAACATGTCTAGTTCGCCTTTAATATTTTGCGAGATAAATAGCTGTACAAGCGCTGTTTTGTATGGTGCTGCTTCCAGGATTTTTTCTAAACAGCCCCTAACGTCATTGTGTCATTACTATCAAGCTTTATTCTCTAAATGTTTCGTTGACGTCCAAGTGAGGAACTATACAGTAGTACTAACACAGCTATAGTTTCAAGAATATTCCGTTTTGTTTTATATGAGGGATCAGATTTATGTTTTGTGCGTTAACTTATCAATAGAAGTTGAGTCTTTTTCTCTGTATGTGTTAAGATCACTTTCGGTAGATGAGATATTACAGCCGACGTACTTGAACTGGTTTATTAATTTAAGAGACGTGCTATTTCATGAGAAGATGTCGCCATCTTGTATAAGACACATGTTCTATCTATTTCCACATAGAGGACAATAGCATAATAAAACAATTCAATATTAGATTGGCTAATTATCTTGGGAGAAATATCCTCTTTGAAAATTCCTACTGGATGTTCAAATCTCTTCCCACAATCAAACTGATACGTGGATGTACAACCAGATCACATCTGATTATCCTGTCTCACACGAAAAAACTTGGACATGGGTAAGAAAGAGAAACCTTAAGAGAGCATCCGACTCTCTTCCGATAGCAGCACAAAATAACGCCATAGGGACTAACAATGTGAAAGTAAGAATAGCCAAAACGCAACGAAAAAGAGAGTATAAGATTAGACACGACTGGGTGGGAAGGTGATCCACTGGGAACTGCGCAAAAAGTTTAAATTTGACCATTCAAACAAATGGTACACACACAAACCAGAACCCGTCCTAGAAAATGAGACAATATTCTTTGGGATTTTGGCATCCAAGCGGATGATCTAATCTCGACCAGACGACCAGACCTAGTGATAGTCAGCAAAAAAAGAGAACCTGTTGAATCGTGGACTTTGCCGGAATGGTGGACTACAGAGTAAAACCCTGAAGGAAAGCAAAAAGAGAGATATATACCAAGAACTTGCTAGAGAACTGAAAAATTGTTAGAACATGAAAGTGACAGTGATACCAAATGTAATTGGTGCGTTCTATACAGTCACCGAAGATTGGTTCACGGACTGGGGGACAGGGAAATGAGAGGATGAATGGAGATCATCCTAACTACAGCATTTTTAAAAAGTAAGAAACGTCCAGAGAAAAACCATCAGCTAACGCTGGTGTGAAGAACTCTCAAATGACTAAAACAATAATAATAATAATAATAATTGTCGACTTTGCTGTCCCGGCGGACCACAGAATAAACCTGAAGGAAAGTGAAAAGAAAGATAAGTACCTCGACCTTGCTAGAGAATGGAAAAAGCTGTGGAAAATGAAAGTAACGATTTCGCCAATTGTGATTGGTGCGTTAGGCACAATAACTAAATGATTATTAAAATGCCTGGAAGACTTGGAAATTGGCGGACGGGTAGAGACTATCCAACCGACAGCATTGCTAAGAACGGCCAGAATCCTGAGACGAGTCCTGGAGACTTGAGGAGACTTGCTGTCATGCAAACTCCAGTGAAAAACCATCAGTTAACACTGATGTGAAAAACTCTAAAGTAGTAAATAATAATAATTATAATTCAACTTTTCAGATGTTTATACAAAAGATGTTTAAGTGTCACATTATTGTCTCCAAAAAAATAATAATTGTAGAATCATTTATATTTTTTAAAAATCCAGTAAATCAAATCATTTATTTACATCTCGTTAGAGAAAAACTGTCCGCTTCAAGAAACAAAAAGCAAAATGAAAAAGAAAAAAAAAGAAATACAAGAATGGTAGTCAATTGTGTACACAACACTGATACACGTTTGTTTGTGTGCAACGAAGCGTGACGTTTCGTGCGGCCAAATGAGCTTGAGTTGTCCCAAGTTCATTATTTCCCCCATTTTCGTTTTGCTCTGTTGGTTATTAACAATGATAGAGACAAAAACGAATAAAAAAGATAAAAATGCAGCGTCAATATATTTATGAATGAGGGAAAAATCTCGCCGAAATCGATAGTTCTACTTCTCAATCGATCAGTGTCAGTGTAATGTAAAGAGACTCGACAAAATAAAACCATCTTGTCGTCAAAAAACATTATCAAAGGTGAAATATGACGAAAATAACAACAACTACTGTGCAAAGTCCTTAAATACAAAAAGAAAAAAATGGATCAAGAGCTGGATTGGATTGGAATGGATTTTTTGCGGCCAACTTTATTTAAACCTTGTTTATTAAGATACTTTAAAAATTACTTGAAATAATCGCAACACTATCTATGGGCCTATTTATGTATGAGTGACGTTCTGCAATAAAATACTTGCATTTAAAAGGAATACCAAAAGGTAACGGGAACACAATAACACAATTTGATAGAGCAATTTTACCTAAAAGAACAGTTTTACACTTCGTCTTTCCCATGGCTATGCATTTTTACCAAAGATGATCACGGGTCTTCATGCCTCCCATGTATATATAGAAAATTTATAGTTTTATTCTAACTGCATGTCAACCCGTCTAGAGTTATTTTATGTCTAGAGGAGATATTTTTCCAACTTCCCACTAAATCAGAATTGACGGAAAGTCATTTTATTGTTCAGGGATACACACGAATTGAAATTCATTACAAAAAAATGCTTAGCCCTGTCGGCATTTCCCTTGATGGGCGCCTTAAGCATCGAACAATAAACACAGCACTAGCTCATTTTAGGCAAGAAGGGCAAGGCTACTGAGATAAAGTGAACAATAGCTTACCAAGATTTATGCTCACAAAGTTAGATGAGCTCTGTACAACGGCGGTAGAGAATCACATTCATCATAACGCTCATATTAATATTTTTTAAACGGCTTCGAGCTGAAAAAAGAAGAAGCAGAAGGTACCCCGCAAAAACAATTACCGACGCCAACTACGCCGATGACATAGCGTTACTGGCGAATACGCCCAACCAAGCCGAAACACTACTGCATAGTTTGGAACGAGCCACCGCAGGCATTGGCCTCCATGTCAATGTACACAAAACTGAATATATGTGCTATTATCAAACAGGTGACATTTCCACACTAGACGGAATCTCTCTGAAACTGGTAAACAATTTCACCTACCGAGGAAGCAGCGTCTCATCAACCGGAAAAGACATCGACACACGGCTAACGAAGGCATGGACAGCTGTCTATCGGCTTTCGATCATATGGAAATCAGACCTGACCAATAAAATGAAACGCAGTTTCTTCCAAGCAGCGGTCGTGTCGATACTTCTATATGGATGCACTACTTGGACGCTAACTAAACGTCTTAAGAAGAAGCTAGACGGCAATTACACAAGAATGTTGCGAGCAATATTGAACAAGTAGGACATTTGTACAGGCCTGGTGAATAGGGGACAAGTAGATACTCTCCAAGCCTGTGGAAACCGAATGAACACTCATTTGATTGGCTATAAATAAACGCGTGAGATTTGAGAGATTGCGTTAGATTCAAAAAGACTTGATACTTGCATAGCGAAATAATAAAATTGACTGATTTGGGGCTTGAATAAAATCACCTTTCTCTTTAGAGATTAACCAATGACAAATTAATGGAGAAGTAAATCCCTTCCTCCGTCGACTGAAGAAAACTTCATTTTTTATGACTGTAGCGAAAAAAAGAAATGAATGTATTTACTCAAACCATTCCCCGTTGACTGGATGTGACATAAGGTCAATTTTGAAGAAGGGTTATACTGGTTTGAATTCACAGTTTCCATTTTCTATACCGATTGCCTTGTCCGGTCTAAAGAAGTCAGTCTGCCCAACAGTTTACTCATAGTCAGAAGGAGAACAGAAGGGTTCGTGCCTTTACTAATGCGATGAAACGCAAACAGCGCTGTCCAGGTTTTGAATTCGAGGCGCCGATTCAATTTCCTTCGAGGCGCCTATTCAATTTCCTACGACGATTCAATTTCCAACGACGATAACTGTTACGCTATCACGTCTCTAAAAATGAATGTAATATCGAAAATATACGCTAGTTGTTTATCTTTTGTCACCTGGAATAAAGAGAGGGCCTCGTTCCTCGTCACAAGCAAAACTACAGTTGCTTGTAATTTTGCTTAAATTCATGAATAATCTCGCTTCTGATTCAGACACCAATTAGACAACGGGCAAACAGGAACATTTGGAAATTCAGAAACTTGTTCGATCTTCGAGACAATTGCCATATCTTATTCTGCTTCAAATATTTCCAATCCATATTTTCTACCTATTTTCACGCTTTATTTAGTCATTGTTTTTTTTTTAATTTCGAAATCACCATATAATCGTTATTTTGGCCGTTTCTATAAATGTAACCAACATGCCGTAAAAATCTTCGTCCGGTTTCCCTTGTTATTGAAGCATCAAAACCAGCCACTCTGCTGTCTTCCCAGTCTGTATTTTTCTTTGCTGCATTTTCCAAAACCAAAGAAGATAATCCTCTCGGACTTTCCGGTCTTCTATTCTAAACCGACCATCCTCCTTCAGACAGATGCTTTTTCACTCAAATCTTGCTCTTTTTTTTTTTTTTTATTTCTACTCTTTCAGCTCCAACCGCCAATTCTATCAACCTTCTGTTATATCCTGCCATTTTTGTCAGAAATGTTAAATGAGGCGTTCGGCAAGTCAGTTTCTGTTTTCTTTTAGATAGCGACATATTTGTAGACGGCCATTTGGAACTCCCATTTCTAACCAATAAATGACGAGTACAGAGTTGTGTCAATATATATATATATATATATATATACATACATACGCTCATATATATATATATATATACACATACGCGTATATATATATATATATATACACACACACATACGCACATATATATATATACACACACACATACGCACATATATATATATACACACACACATACGCACATATATATATACACACACACATACGCACGCATATATATATATATATATATATATAAGATAAATGTAAATGTGAAAACTTTTCAAGAAAAAGTGCTCGACGCCACTTCAGCCGGGCAGATATTGAACAGAGAAAAATTTCAATTTATGAGCATGATGTATATCACTTTAAGTTTTATGTGTCTTGTGTTTGATACTGAAATGCATTTTCTGCGGATTTACGTTGAGTCGATTAATCTTTACTCTGACCCGGAGTGGTAGTACTTGTTAGGGTCTGATCTTTGAGTCAAATAGATCTATTTGAAATTATTAGTATTCGAAAAGAATATGTGCAAAATAACTGTTAATGAACCAGCACAAGAAATATCAGTATAAACGTACAATAAACTCAAGGCATATAATAATGCTTGACAGGTTGTTGTGCCGTAAAAATCAATATATAATTGAGTCATTTAATTTCTATGTGCTGTGCACAATTATCAATCGAAAGAAAACGGAAAAGACAAGTTGAATATAGTCAATGAGAAGAAAAAAAATTTAAATTGAAGAAAAAATTGTTTAATTGCAAAACACAAAGAAAACCAAGAAATCATAAATGAAACTGTAAAAGCTGATCTATCTATTAATTTTGAGAAAATTGATAAAAATGGAATAAGAATAACTTATGAATTAACCGTTAAAAACACTGTAAAATAGAATACGAATTATTTTGGGAAAATGAATTAAAATTGGAAGCTTCAAACATCGCAGCCAGTCTAAATATCAACAACCGTGCTCATAAAATATTTTAAAGAAAACGTTTGAATCATTATCAAGGGTCACTATGAGATCTTTCAAATAAAACCGAAATACAAACCCCTTAATTCCACAAAATAACAATTGGAAGAATTGACAAAAGGATATTGAAAAACATTTGCAACATCCTGACAAGTGTAGGCTTTTCTGTCTGCTGCTTGGGCGCACCACACTCTTTAAGGGACAGATTTTGTGTTCATTATTTGATATTTTTCTGGGTTATATTTACATACACACACACACATATATATATATATATATATATATATATATATATGTGTGTGTGTGTGTGTGTGTGTGTGTGTGTGTGTGTTACAGCAGTCAGAATTACAGACTTTAGAGTACTAACGTGTGCTAATTTTGTAATTCTGGACAAGGTTCTCTGCGTTTCATTTTGTGCGAATACTCTTGAGAAAGGCATGACTCCATCTGTTCTCCTCCCATTATCGATAAATAGTAAGGCAGATGGATTCTTTTAAGGTGTTTAGAAACTAGTATAGAAGGAAAAAATCTGAATTAAAACCAGCTTTATTGTGGTTTGAAATTGCTGTCGTGTCGTATCCTGCTCGTGATGGAGGGGTTGGGTAAATACATACTCGTCTCAGATGGATCATGCATCCTTCCTTTTATTCTGAATCTGGAGACACTGATATCATCTGCATGTTGTCACCTCGGTCACTCTCCATATGCAGTGACCCCATATATTTGTCATTCGATACATTCTACTACAGTAAATGGAGAAAGTTTTTAGAGTTTGGAGAAAATTTCACACATCTCTGCTTTTATATCAAATGTCTTTTTGCTGGACTACTATTCAGCTACCTTCTGTGGTAGAAAGGTTAAACCTTTATCATCATGCTACCATTCGCCTCGAACATGTCCCAAATCACAAAATTTAAGAGTTAATATCGATATTTTAAACAAAGGAAATGAATTATTACACCGTGTAATCTGGCTGCCCTATCATCCTCCTAAGAATGCCTTCACTCGATACCTGCCCTCCCAAAGATATCCGGCGCTTTTCTAAAATTCGAATATTTTTGGCATTCACGCTCGATAGAGCTGTCAACATAATTTATTTTGAATGTTATAACCTAGAGGGAGTTTAACATAAAATTCTATTTTCTCTTTCGGTGTATGATTACTTCAAATTGTTTCGAAAAGTTCTCCTTTGAATTGAATATTCTTGTTTTTGGCAATTCCTTCTTCCCGGTAACCGAATTTGTCAAACTAAATTTCAGCTTTGAATGATTTGACCCTTTGGTCATCCATCATTTTCACATTTATTTTCCTTATTTTCGTGTCATTTTTGGTTCTTTTCACACTTTCAATTATAATGTTTATCCATGTCGATAGAGAAGTTGTCTGCACTTAGGCAATACCCTTTAAAATCTCCGGATTTCTCACCTCTAGCTGTCCTTTTTCTTTAGCAGACAACTATAATTATTTTCCCTCTCGCTCTATCTCTCTCTCTATATATATATATATCGAACAAGCGAACGAAAAGTGAAAAAAAGAATGTTGCATATTGAGTTTAGCTAATTATCTATATGTCACTTTAATGCAAGTTTAGTTTCTTCGTATCGGATGCGGAGCCTGCGGTTGAAGTAATGGAAGCAGGGTTTGGGGTTGAAGTAATAGATGCAGGCTGTTCAAATCTCTGAGTATATCATTGAATTAGTATAATCATAACGGTTACCATCCCATCCAATCAAAATCTCTCACTATCTCTTTCTCTTTCAAGCTCTCTCCCTCGCTCTCTCTCTCTCTCTCTTTTTTTCTTATTTTATGTTTTGTTGTTTTTTATTTTGTTTTATATTTTGTGTTGTTTTTTTTTAATTTTTATTATTTTATGCGGAGTGGTTCATATTTCAAAAGAATAGACTACTACTATTACTACTTATATTACTGCTATAATCACTAACGAATAATGATAACGATAATGTATAGTCCTGGGGAGACTTGCTGTCACTCAGACTACAGTGAAATCCACAAGTTAATGTTTGTATGAAGAACTTGATAATAATAATCAAAATAATAAAAATGGAGAAATTCAGACAAATGCACCAAAGGAGAAGAAAGTTGATGACGATACAGAAGGCCTTACAACTGAAAGATGAAACAGACTGACAATATGTGACAAGAAAAGATGGAAGAAGAGGATTCGCTTGCATAGAAAATTGCATGAATGTATTAATACAAACACTCGAGAAATGCATTAAAAAGGTCAAAGGAAGACAATTTACAGTGGTCATTAGCAGCAATAACATAAGGTCAAGCAGAACAACAAAAAATAGGAAATAGAAATTGGAAGAAAAACCACTGTATGGATATTTCAAGCAACAAACTGACAAAATCTCACAGGAAAAACTTGTACATGGATACCGAGAGGAAAAAGTAGTTGCCATCTAGTGGACTTTGCCATTCCAGAGAACCACAGAAAGAAAATCAAAGAGAGCGAAGAGACAGACAAATAATTGGACCTAAGTAAGAACTAAGAACGTTGTAGAACATGAGGGTGACGTTGACACCAATTGTTTTTGGCACGCTTGAAACGGTCCTCAAAGACTTTTCAAGAGAACTTGAAGCGTGGAAAATCAGAAGAGTAACTGAAGTCACCCAGTCTACAGCATTGCTGAGATCGGCCAGAATACTGAGAAGAGTTCGGGAAATGTACTGTCCCACAGACTTGCGTGAAAGACCATCAGCTAACGCTAGTTCGACAAGCCACAAAAAATAAGATAATAATAATAATAATAATAATAATAATAATAATAATAATAGTGCTTTTTACACAATAACTATAGGATTATTAAAAGGCCTCGAGGACTTGGAAGTTGGTGGACGGGTAGAGACTATCCAAATGACAGCATTGCTGAGAACGGTTAGAATCCTGAGACGAGTCCTGGAGACTTGAGGAGACTTGCTGTCACTCAAACTCCAGTGAAAAACAATCAGCTAAAGCTAATGTGAAAAACTCTAATAATAATAATAATAATAAGGAATGTGAAAAGAAGGATAAGAACCTTGACCTTACTTGAGAATTGAAAAACCTGTGGAACATGAAAGTGACGATGGTACCAATTGTGATTGGTGCTTTTGGCACAATAGCTATAGGATTATTAAAATAGCAGCCGAGAGGGGACCACCTAAACAACAGCATTATTAAAGACGGCCAGAATACCGAGAAGAGTCCTGGAGACCTGAGTAGACTTGCAGTCCCTCAATCTCCCGTGAAAGACCATTTACTAACGCTGATGTGAAAATCTCTAATGAGTAAATAATAATAATAATAATAATAATAATAATAATAATAATAATAATGCGAAAAGGAGCAAAAATTGATTGTACACAACAGAAAAGCAAACGTAGGTTATGAGTCGATAAAGATGAAACGGTAAATCACATTATAAATGAATGAAACAAATTGACATAAAAACAATATAAGACAAGACATGAATAGGTGGAAATGTTGATCGCCTGGGAATTGAGCAAGAGATTAAAATTTGATCATACTACCAAATAGTATATACAAAACTAGAAGCCATCCCGGAAAACGAGACACATAGAATTCTCTGCGATGAGTCCTGGAGATCTAAGGAGAATTGCTCTCATTTTGATTCCAGTAAAAGACCACCAGCGAACGCTAATGTGAAATACTAACAAGGAGTAAAATAAATGAATTATTAAAAAATATTTTTCAAAAAATCTAGGTAACAAGAATCAAAAATAAAACAAAAGAAATTACCTGCATGTGATTTCCTAAAGGGTCCCTGAAAAGAGAAAGTGAGTCTTTGTAAATAGCAGCTTAAAATAATTCCATCAAAGTTTATTATATTCAAACAAATATCGATAATAAAAAGATTAGTTAATGCACTAATAAAGATGAAATGTTTATCATATAATAAAAAATACAGAAAATTGGAAGAAAAAGCCTAAAAGACAAGGTTAGATAGAGTTGAAAAGTAAATCCACTTGGAACTGTACAAGAGATTAGAATCTGGCAATACTGACAAATAATTTATGCACACGGTACAATCTTCCCAAGAAATTAGACGCATAAAATTCTCATGAACATTGTTATTTAAGCGGAGAATACAGTCTCAACCGAAAAATTATACTTAGTGTTATTTTGCTGGTCTATTTGTATCTCCGAGTCCCAGAAAAAATCATATGTGTAGCGCAGATTCTGCTTTGTGCATATACACTTTAACAGCATTGGTAAATTTTACTTTCTTGCACTATTCTTTGTATATCACCTTTCCCACCCAACCATGTCTACTCTTGTATTCCTTTTTACATTATTCTATCATTAATTATATAATTTATAGAATATACCGGCTATTCTTTTGAGTAATGCCCTGAGACAAGGTATGTTTTATTAGTTATTTTGCCGATTTTTTCTGCCTTTATAAGAGACTAAAGAAGAATAGTTCAAGCATTCAGTCACAACTGGTTATTTGTAAGATTAAAAATCTTTCTAGAAAGATGACACTAAAAAATGTATTTATTTTTTCAAAATGTTTTTTTTTTAATTTTTGAAGATTATATTCGGCATTCCGACAGCGGAGGATTTTAGTGTCTTTCGAACAAGATCCAAGTTTAAAAGTCTTTCATACTTTTAAAATAGTTACTGCTTTATCTCCATCATCAACAGTAGTAATTCTTATTTATTGTTACCAGTCAGAAAACGAAAATCAAAGCATTATTTTTCTATTTATGACGCTCACTAAAATAACGAAGATTTCCTAAGTCTTTTTAGTTGCCAGAACGAAACCTTTCCGTCTCTGTATTACCAGGACCAGCCAAACATTGGCCAAACCAATGACGCCATTCTGTCTTCAATAACAACACATTTGACCGGCAACAAACGCTCGAGTTCAAAATGATCTGGGCAGATGTTCTGTTCTTTGAGGCATGGAAGCAAACTCGAGGGACGAGTTTGAAATTCCTGACACGGTGCCAACCATTCTATCATGAATCAGGTTCAAAACCGATTTCTACTCTCAAATTGAGCTACAAATATGCTTCAAATGAGTGAGATGAATTTAAATATCACCCACTTACGCTTTATGCTCAGTGACTCTATAACCTATTTTCTTGCAGAGGAGTAGACTGGAGAATGTGAGGAATTCTATGTCTACTCAGTGAAAAATCTTTATTTTTTAAACCGTGAAAATGTTCGATCAAGTCAAATAAATGTAACGTAATATTCGTCGAACGGCTTCAATAACGACCATTTAATATGCAAAAATTAAGTAAATGAACTATTCAGATGATTTCTTTGTGGAGATAAATTTTTGTCTCGTGCTAAATACAGTTTTTTTTTTAGTCTTATCTCTTATCACGTGTCTGGATTGCAGACCAAAAAGTTATGTTCGTATATAATCAACATAGATCTATTTTCTTCATGAAATATTCATAAGAGATTTCCCTACCTACCGCCTGAGAATATGCAGCAACCATTTGAAGTGCATTGAATCAAAGGTTTTGATAACTTTAATAATTACTACGCGAAATTCTTTCTTATTAATATCTGATTGATTATTTTATTAAGATTAATGTTTAGTTTTTGGTTTATTGCAAGAAATATTCGTTAATTAAAATAGTTAAAAAGACTTTTCATCGGTATTGAGCATTGTTGTACAATATCAGATGTTTTATGAGTCAGGTCTTTTAGTGAGATGTCGTGCGTTCCTACTTTAAGATAAGCGTTGTTAGTCGGCCATAAAGAACAGCAAACATGTATAAGCTCAAATATTTTTTACTAGAAGTAAGTAAAATTGACGACCGTAGTCGAGGGCTACCCGAAAGCTTCCTTTTTAATAGCTGATACACTGACGTGTAGGGGAGGACGCTACTCCTTTCCCTGGTTTGCTCCTCTTTACCCTTGAAACGTACCTTATAATGCTGAGTGTTAAGCAAGGAGGTATCAAGTACCACTTTTTGAGTTTTCGGTATGACTCGACCTGAGATTGGACACCGGTCTCCCGGGATATTGACGAACACTCTACCCAAAATGATGCTATAACGACCAGGATAAAAATAAATGAAAGAAAATTTAGAAATAATTTGAAAATGATAATCTCAGAATTTCAAGAAAATTAATGTTTTCTCAATAAAAAAAAGAAATCTCAGAAATTTGGAAAGATTATTGTCATGTCAATAACAAATATATCAGAAACCTTGAAAAATAAATATCAGGCCAAAAGCAAAAATTCTGTGAAATTCGGGAAAATGAAATTGTCATTTCAATAAGAAACAATTTCAGAAATTCGGAAAATAAAAATTTCAAGACAAAAAGAACCCCAGAAATTTGGAAAAATTAAAAATATGTCAATCAGATAGAAAAGAAAAATAATAGTCAATACAAATGGCAATGTTTCTTCTCAGAAATTCGTGACAATACGAAAGATATCTCAATACCACTGTACAAAAAAAAGAAAGATGAATATCCAGTCATAAAATAACAATAATTATGCTTCATCTTTAGAATTACAGAAAATTCACCAGGAAACCACTAGTAAAGTCTTTTTTAATAAAGAAAATCAGTGTAGAAATTCCATTGAACTTTCATTCCATAAGAACAACATTTAAAGTAATGTTCAATATTATAGAACGAAAATTCAAACATCAAACAATGTCTTGGCTTATATATACTTTGTTGTATATATAAGCCGAGACATTGTTTGATGTTTGAATTTGATAAGAAGTATCAAATATTCTTAAAGACTTTTTCAACGCTATATTAAATTTATATTTTGAAACAGGAATAATGAAAAAGATATTGACAGAATAAAGATAGTTTTTAACAAAAATGTATAGCGTTCTAAATTGTTGATAGAAACTCGGAAAAACATCATCATTACGAACTGACATTATGGAATCTCTTCAATCACTCTCATCCTCCATCTTCATTGGCCATCATTCTTAGAAAGTCATCTAGACGGTATAAAGAGTCCACATAGAACTAATGAATGAGTCCATGTGTTGGAATCCATAAGAAAATATCGCTTATGTATTTTTCCTTACTACTCTAGCAGTGCCAAACCTGTCTGGTTCCTTTTCATTTTATGATTTATGTGATGCAAGGTAAGCGGCAGTACAGCTGCTGTGTTTTCGAGTGATGTTTCCAAGATTCTTCAAAACAGAAAGCAGAACCATTGTGATTCCCATAAGAATATTATTGGTTTAATATTAATATGAATAAGATAAGTACAAAACGGAGACTTAGAATACTTACAGATCAATGTAGCTTCTCTAATTTGTCGCATTGTTCCAACAGGATTTTACGGCTGTTCTTCCAACAGTTTCAGTCAGAAATCGGACATTGTCTTAGTTTCATTTTCTCAAATAACATCGCTTCTCAACTTGATATTAGAAAACTCCCTCTTCGAAATCTGGTGATATTGGTAAAAATATTTTTGAAGTATCTGCTATGGTAGTTGGGATGTTTATTAGTTCATATAACCAACCGTTTAGTTGAGAACTATTAGCACAATTGGCATATATATATATATATATATATATATATATATATATATATATATATATATATATATATATATATATGGGATATGTGTCCAAGTATATTAAGAAGTTTACTGCCCCATGATTAAAAATCATTTATATTCGATATCAAATAAACTGGCAGTTCCTAAAATACAAAAAAATTCACTTTGCCCAACTGCAGATCTCCCAAGAAAAATACAATCAATATGACAGAAAAATATTACCCCCAAAGTCAGTGGGTGGATTTACTTTTGTGCAATGGATTCTAAAGGTATGTCAACCCACCAGGGATTATTTTATTTTTAGAGATTAGGGGATACGGTAATTTGTACGTTTGCTTTTTCATTCTCACCATTAATTGTTTTGATATTATAACATCGTCGATGATCTCGTTCCAGGGTTACTTTATGTTATGTTGAAGAATATACCGATACCGATCCATCGATCGAACACGGATCTCCAGCCAACAATAAACACCTGTTAAAATGAATTGTGCAATGGAATCTACGTGACTAGAACTGATGGATATATATATATATATATATATATATATATATATATATATATATATATATATATAAATGAGTCAGATAGAGGTCTGACCTCAGAGGCGCGCTCTTTTCTTAAAAAGAGGCGTTGCATTGTGTCCAGTGGTGAGGCGCTCTCAACCGGCTGTGGTTGTGTGACGCATGGTTCGTTCGGGTGTGTTCCAGCACAAGATACAATAGAGGGTCTGTCCCCCAAGGCTTTAACCCTTTTCGGAGGGGTTTGGTTTATCGCCCGGCGCCTGAGGCGCCTCAAAAAGGAGAATACCGACGGGGCTCGAGGCATTTTTGGAACTGCCTGACGCGTGTGGGCTCCGGCCCTGCGACAGGACCCACCTTAGAAAGGCTTTGTGCCACATTCTTACGCTGGTGGGGCGTAGGATAAATACGGCACGCTTTTTCCTTTTTAAAAGTGGCGTTGAATTGTTTCCAGTAGTGGGGCGCTCTCGACCGGCTGTGGTTGCGTGCTGCACAGTTCGTTTGGGTGCGTTCCACCACTGGATGCAACACCTCTGGCCTCATGGCGCCGTCCCACCAGGATTTAACGCTCTTCGGAGGGGTTGGGTTTATCACCCGGCGCATGAGGCGTCCCGAAAAGGGGAATGCCGAAGGGGCACCAGCCATTTTTGGAACTGCCGGACGCGTGTGGGCTTCGGCCCTGCGACCGGACCCACCTAAAAAACGGCCTTGTTCCACACTCTTACGCTGGTGGGGCGTAATGCAAATATCGGTACGCAAAGAAATGGGAAATGTAATATTGCGAGTTAGTATTGAGTTAGTCTTCCATACTCAATATTCGGCAATGTTCGAGAGTAAAGAGATTATAAAGTGTCAACCAAAATTATTCACCCTCATCGAACATTGCAAAACTTTAAGTGGTGTTGATTAGGTTTACGTTTATTTTTTTTATCTAATTTTATTTCTCTCCGAAAGGACAGATTTTCGTGAATGTTGATATTTTCAAATAGATCTTTTATTTTATTTGCATTGGCAAGGCGTTCTCTGAGTGAAAGATATGCATCTTATGAGAAAGGGTTGAACAGTGAATGGTGTTTGGCATGTTTTACATTGAGGTTGTTGTTCTTGTTTAAATATAAAGGACTGTGTAAGTTTTGTGTGGCCAAAATGTGTTATCGGAATAAAATGATATATTCCTTACTTGATTCTCTGAATGCTGGTCTCCTCACTCTCAAAGATTTGATTATGAGGAACTTTTGGCGAATGTTATTTTTTCAGTATTTTTGCCATTTTATATTAATAAATCAGTCATTTTCACTCTCCAGTCCGTAAATAGAAACTTGAGTTTGTCAAGGGCCAAATCCAGGGGCGGTTTGGCTACCGAACCAGCTCTTTTATTTTCTCTCCCTCCAGCATATGAAAAAACCCTTACCGGTGAATATGGAGTCTAATCAACAAATTAATTTAATGATTAAAGGTCTTCCATTTTTGCTTCTATTTTTAGCCAGATTAAGACAGAGAACGAGTTTGAGAATATAATGAAGCCTTTGTGGTTGCTTTAAGAGATAATGTCTACATAGGCTTCAACTTCTTTTGGAAGCACTTTTCTGATAATTTTCTTGTTTAAAATGGATGCACACGATGTTTTATCGTTATCCTTGGATCCATTTGTAAAGATGTAGAGGTGGTTGGGATGGTGTCCTGGGATATTGTTGAATTTATCTTGGTTGGTACTGAAATGTGTCTTCTTTTTCGGAGTTCACTTAGTTCAAGGATTACTTTAGTTTTTTTTAATAATAAAAGTTGGTGTCTTCGGTATGATGGTTTCGTGTATATTGGTGAGAGAAATTTTAGATTCTTTATAGATCGGTTTCCTCCAAAGACTTAAATATTTTATTGATTTTTCTTCTTTTGCGAAACACTGCTTGCAGCTTGGTTTGAACATACAATCGTAAGATTCCTTGAATGGGCAGGATTAAAGTTTTGTGTAGTATTCTCGGGCAAGATCTTCACTTCTGAGTTGTAGGGGTGCTTCAAGAGACACTGCAAGTAATATTACCACAAGAGAAGTTGTGAAGCCTCCTAAGACAAGCCTTATGCTTTCATTTGGTGTTGAGTCTAACGCTTTGAGATAAGACCGGTGAAGGATTGTGAGATACTGAAAAGAACTGAAAATTAAATAGGTAATAATAGTACAAGACTAGACAAGACTGGGTGGGGAATGTTATCCATTGAGAATTCTGCAAGAAATTAGGAGTTGACCAAATAACAAATAGTATATGCAAAACCAGAATCCTCCAGGAGAACGAGATATAATATTATTTGGGATTTTGAGAAACAAAACAGATCACCTAATCTTGGCACTTGGAACGATCGTCAGAGGCTTGGTAAGAGGACTGGAAGATATGACAGTCAGAGGATCCAAGCTACAGCATTGTGGACATCAACCAGAATGCTAAGAAGTGTCCTGGGAACCTGAGGAGACTTGCTCTCACTCATCCTCCAAAAGAAAGATCATCAGCTAACGCTGGTGTGAAAAACTCGCAAAGAGTAAAATAATCTGGATTTTTCTTAAAATGGACAAGGAAACAGACAACTCAGACAAATAAACCAAAGGACATGAAAGTTGATGACATTAGAGACCTGACATTGTTAAACAATAAAGAAAGGAGGAAGAAGACTGTTCAACATTGTAGATTGTATTGATGCATTAATGTTAGGACTCATTAAAAGACGAAAATCACAGAATTGGCAACATAAGACCAGAAAGAAAAAGAATAACAATTAGAAAATAGAAATAAGACAAAAAAACAATAACTGTATGGTTATTTCAAGCGACAAACTGGTGAGATTGCACTCGAAAAAACATTTTCATTGCAACAAAAGGGAAATCTCAAAATCTCAAGAGAGAAATGAATCTCTTAACAGCAGCACAAAACCATATGAACCAATTATGTTCAAACAAAAAACAATAACACTCAACAGAATAACGATTGTATCTTATGCAGAAAAAGATAGAAACAGTTAATCACATTGTAAGAGAATGGAGAAAACAAACACAAGAATAATACATAACTACGTATAAATTGTTGGGAAAAGAAATCCACTGGAAATTGTGTAAAAGATTGAATTTTGACCATTCTACCAAATGGTATATACACAAACTAGAATCTATCCGAGAAAATCAGAGTTTCAAACGCGTCACGTTATCACAGTCAGAACACCTATTGTTCATAAAGAAAAAAACGAGAACTTACCATCTAGTGGATTTTGATGTTCCGATGGACCACAGAGGGAAAATTAAAGAAAGCAAAAAGATAAATCAATAACTGAATCTTGCCAAAGAACAAGAAAAACTGTAGGACATGAAGGTGAGGGTGATACCGATAGTAGTTGATGCACTTGGTCTTCAAAGGCGCGAAAGAAAGGAGGAATTGGAAATCAGAGGAACGATCTGAGACCATCCTGACTATGGTATTGTTGAGATCGGGCAGAATACTGAGAAGAGTGCTAGAGAACTTGAGGAGACTTGCTGGCATTTAAATTTCTGTGAAAAACCAACAGCTGACGCTGGTGTGAAAAACTTCCAAAGAGTAAAATAATGTATGTATGTATGTATGTATGTATGTATGTATGTATGTAAAGAGAGGATAGACTTGATTAAAATGCTTCTCATTCAAAAACACTTGATAAAAATATCTTACGGACTGAAAAAAAAAAACATCTACATAATTAGTGGTTGAAGAAGGATAGGACCAGCAATATGTAATAAATAAGTCAAAATTTAGAAATGTAAAAAGATTTTTAAAAATAAATAAGAGAAAACAACATATAAACACAATCTAATGCCCTAATCGCATTGGAATTTGCTATAAGAGAGGATCGGAAATGAAAAGAAATTTCAAATATACAAATACTTATGCATGAAAAATACATACTTAAAGGAAAAATGGATTATTCGTAAGCCTGTCTTCCTTTCTCTTTATATATATATATATATATATTTGTGTGTGTGTGAAGGGGGTGTATGTGAAGGGTGTGTGTGCGTGTATCTGAGTATATGTGTGCGCGTCAGTGAAGGAGATTGTGTGAATATTTGTATATATCTCTCAGAATGTATGTATATGACTGTAAAAACGAAAACCATAATTTTCTGATAGTCCATCCCAAAAGAAACTCTTGTTCTGTTCAATGACATGTCGTTGCATCCACCAAAAAATATGCATCAATGCACAAGGAAATCGAAAAATAGAAGAAGAAGAAGAAGAAGAAGAAGAAGAAGAAGAAGAAGAAGAAGAAGAAGAAGAAGAAGAAGAAGAAGAAGAAATGCCAATAAAAAGCGAGAAAGGCTAACCAGAATTATAAAAAATGAAATCACTTTCAAAAGTAATGAATGAAAACAATAGTGAAATGTTGAAAAGTAATTAAAGATGTAGTGAGTAAAATGGATTGTTAAAGAAGAAGAAGAAGAAGAAGAAGAAGAAGAAGAAGAAGAAGAAGAAGAACTGGGGGATGAGGAAGGAAAGAAAGGCAAGTAAAATTGCTGAAGAGAAGGAGGAAAAAGAATGGGTAAAGGAGAAGAGAAAGAAAAAGCATTGGAAGAAAGAAAAGAAACGGGAATAAGAAGGAAGAAAAGAAAGCGAAGCAAAAGTAATGACAAGGAGAGGGATGAAAAGAGAAGGAAATAAAGAGGGTATGCAGGAGAAGGAAAATATCGTGATAGAAGGCGGAAGTAGAAGGGGAAGAGAGATGGTTGGAGGAATAAAAGATAGGGAAAGAAAAATGATAACAAAAATTATATATATGAAGAAGGTTGAGAAGAAGAATGAAGAAGAGGGGAAGTAACCCTGAAAAGGAAAGAAAAAAAAGGAGCAGATCAAATCAGATAAAGGAAGCGAAAGAGGAAAAGACTCGGCAAAGTGAAGGTGAATGAAAAAATATCTAATGAAGAACAAATGAAGATTGAAATTGTGATAGTTGAAAATAATAAGAACAGCACGAAGAAATGAAGAAAGGAAGGAGAATAAATTAATAGCAGATATGGTAAAGAAGAAAAAAATGTTTTCAGGACAGCAAAATGAAGAAGAAGAAGAAGAAGAAGAAGAAGAAGAAGAAGAAGAAGAAGAAGAAGAAGAAACGTGAGGAGCAGGAGGAAGAGTCTATGATGATTCAAAATAAGATATCTCAGTCCGATAATGACAGCTATTTTTTTATGCATATTTTCTTGATACAAAACAATACCGAATTCTTTTTTTTTTTTTTTTGTTATTTTGGCATTAAAGCTTTTCCCTCCAAAATCTGATTTTGACAAAATTTTCAAATCTGATTTTTCTGCTTTTTATTACCTCCCCTTGTTTTCCGCCTGAAAAATTGTGTTTATTTTCGGTTCTTTATTTGGATATCTGGACTTTGTTTTTGTTTCTTTTTTTTTTTTTCTTTATCTTTATCAAAGCAACCATCCCATATATTATGTTCCTTTTTAAAAAAAAAACTGACAAAATTTACACTTGCCGAAGAAATAAGGACAAAAAATGGGGGAAGCTCCAAATAATATGGACTAAATAAAAACAAAGAGAAGTTAAAAGAAAAAGCTTTCATTTTTTCAAAACGAATCATGAAAACTTTATAAGAAAACTGGTAATATATTTCCACCAGCGGCAGTAATCGCTATTCAAGTACCAGGTTCAGTTGAAATGTCCATTGGCTGAGCAATATACTATCAGGTAATATAACGAAATGAGGTTCATTTTTCAACATAATTCATCCTTGCGGTGTACAGAATATTCCATCGCTATTTCAGTACTTGGATCCCATTGAACAAATAAGTTGTCAACATCAGATATAACGTCAGTATATAAATTTTTAGATCTGTAAACTTTTCCGCCAACCCTCATGTAATTTATACAAATACTGGTTTCACTGACCCACTTGACATAGAAAACTGACGATGTACAATTTTATACATTCAACATTTCCCATTGAAAATTACTAATGAAATAAGCCAACACGTTGAGTAAGGAACGTAAAGGCCACCATACGGATAAAGGTGAGTTGAATGAAGGAAAATGAAGAATAAATGCCGATAAAGAATGTTGTGTTTATTATGAAAGGAAATGGTAGCTTTTTGACAAAAATAAGTAAAATAATCAGAATAAAGACAATCAGCTCTTTTGGTAGAGATTTATCAAAAATGATAACGACCTATTATGTGACAAAAGGAACTGTGAAGAAATTATTAATTAAAAAAATTCTTCTGAATCAACTCTGCAAAAATAGTTCATTTGGACAGCCGAGATAAGAAAAAAAGTTATTCGCATTCCTGGAAACAATGATAAAAGTCTATTACGGACTCTGTCTTCAGCTTGTTTCTATTCTATGTTTTCAACTATTTTCAAATTTCAAGTAAGTAATTAAGTTTCGCTGTTTTCGGGAAACAAGAAATATTCACAAGAACTCAGATCTGTGAAGTAAGATTGATATGGTACTACGAACTCTGGCAAAAAATATGGAATTAGTACATTTAAAGGTAATTTGCCTTGACCTTTTATTTAGCAGTATATAAATAAGAAATAACAGATAAGACCCAAAACATTTTCCTTAACAGCTGAATATTCTGGCTTCATGAAATATACCTGAAAAATTAGATTAAATTATCTGAATTAATGATATATTTTTTACAAGTTAAGAAAATATTATTGAACAACCCAATGTTGATCAACATTTATGGAATTCATTGACAGAAATTTTGAATTAATGCCTTATAACTTCTCCAAGATCTTTTATGACGAACTTAATTCTTTCAGGCAAGGATTTCCCCTAATTTAAAACAATATTCTTAATCAACGTAGTTCCAACATTACCAAATAGTAGTTCATAGATCTCTTTCGTTTAAGTGACCATTTTGTAAAGAATTTATACCCCAAATTTTCAATAAGGTTTAGATCCGGATGCCATTGATTTTATATGCAAATCTCTAAGAAAAGCTAAAATTCTCTTTCGTTTTTGATTAATGATTTCATGATCACCAAAACCATTTTCTATTGATAGAATGAGAAAAATAAACGGGATTTTAATGTACTCTTTGTTCATTAATTCTGTGGGTAATGATTGCTATGTTTCTTGTCATTTAAATTCCTCACTTTTGTTCTATTCTCTCATCTGATGAACTGAACTATTTACCAGAGTTGAATTCATCTTCAACAATATCTCAAAAATAACTTGAACCTTGTTATTGTTCTGATCGTATCGTCCTGAAATTTGATAGAATTTTATCGTGTTTTTTATTTTCTGGAAATACTTACTTAAGAATTCTTGTAATTGTTAAAGATTTCTTAATTGAACTTGAATTATAAAAGCCAACCGTGAATTAAATGTTTTCACATATGTTCGAGGTTGACATTAACCGGCAGATTTTCAGTTCGGCCTGCACACATAAAAAAAAAAACTTTCAAAAGTCTCATTGTTTTTTACTGTGTTTGACTAAACCTCGAAATAGATACTTAGATAGATATGATCAATTAAAAATCGCAAAATATTAACAGTCTGAGATTATCTGACTGTTACACGGACAAATGACACAATACTTGACTAAATCAAGTACGCTGTTTCAAAATGTGTACTCAGATATGTCCGACATTTTAGATTTTTTAGATATGCATATAATTATTATGTTGAAAGTGGATTATGAAATTACATCTCTTTTCAATATAAACATTTCCTTATTATTATATTAGTATATACTCACTGAACTCCTCCACCACAGACAGGTGGTAACACCATATGCCTTGAATTCAGAGTTTTCCATCTCCTAGACTGGTTGCCTAAGCAACCCTTAAAATTTTCTATCATACCATTTACCCATAGCCAAGGGGAGAATAGATAGATTCATGCTTTTCCGAGAGCATCAACGTGAAGTGAAACGCAAATAGATTTTGAACTGTTGTTACAAAATACATGAGGGAAATGTATTATTTTTTTACGGTGTAGCATCCAAATTAAGTCCTAAGCAATTACACGTGTGAAAAAACACAATGAGTCAATCAGTATAGATGAAAACTACTGAACCCGGGATCATAAAAATTGACCTTGTGTCATATCCTGTCCGAGCGGAGGGGTTGGTAAATAGTATCATATGAAAGTTTGACTGTGATTGAATTGTTTCAATTAGGTAACCGAAAGTTCCTAGAAGTTAAGAATTAATTAGCCACACAGAATGTTGAAATGCTCCATATGTACTCTTATCTCTAACTTCCTGTTTTATTGTACGGGGATTTAAAAAAGTTGCAAAGAAATAAAAGTATTAAGTCCATGTGAAAATATGTTCGCATTGTAATTCATCATCCCTGCAAAGAATAACTCAGAACAAAAGGAAATTACGACAGAAGACAACTAACTAGAATAACAATGGTGATATGAGACGATCGACAAGACGACCGGAGTGCAATATGAAGTGGGAAGATGAGCACTGGTAGATCATTGAATCGGGGTCTTATAATATAGATCATAATCAGGGTTGTATAACATGAATCATAAATTCAGGGTCCTATAAAATAGATCATAGAGTCAGAGCCCTGTAACATAGATAATCGAGTCAGGGTCATATAAAATAGATCAGCTGAGCAAGGGATATATTAATGTCGATTCACTAATTCCATTTCATACTACGCTAACTGTTACATGAGCACGCCTTCCAATTATTCGTATGGATTAAAGTAAAATTATTTTCTATGAAAATATATCCAACACTTATGCTACAAGTAGGATGAGATAACAAGGTTAATTTTTAAGCGGAGTACAGTTGGTTTTGATTTAGGGTTTTTCTTCTTCTCGAACAAGGCGAAAATGCTGTCAGTCTTTCTATCTAATCATTGTTCGTAGGAGAAGAACAAGATTCATTCCACCCCAAGGGCCTTCGAACGACGTGAAATAAAGCTTCGTCTAGGATTTGAAAATGGCTGGTAAGTCAGATATGTTTGCCATACGATACAGACATGCAGACAATTATACAAATGCATATTTATAAGAGAAGTTGATTGTGAAAGTGACAGTGAGAAAAATGATGTTAAATATAAGAGACACATTCAAAATTGGTTCTCTGTGAACAATACAAGAAATAGAGTGCTAAGATTGAAATAATAAGCGAAATCATGCAATCAATAATCGCATTATATGTACTGTGTAATATAACCATAATACATATGAAACTGTTGCATATATATATATATATATATATATATATATATATATATATATATATAAAGAGAGAGAGAGGGAAAGGGAGAGAGAAAGACAGAGACAGCGAGAAAAACAGAGAAAGACAGACTGAGTAAGAAAGAGAAAGTAGAAAGGGGGAAAACGGAGAAGTAGAATGAATCAAGGGAGAGAGGGTAGGAAAAACTGTGATACATGTAAAAACATTTGACATACCAAGAATAGATAGAAAATAACAAAATGAGATTGACAGATTGATAACAACACACACACACGTATATATATATATATATATATATATATATATATATATACGCGTGCGTGTGTATGTGTGTGTGTGTGTGTTTGTGTTTATAGAAAGAAAATAATAGAGTGATATAGATTGAAGGGATAGAGTGAAATCAAGAGAAAAGCGAAAGAGAGAGAGGGAGAGAGAGAAAGGGAGAGAGAGAGAGAGAGAGAGAGAGATTTAGTGTGATGCATAAAAAAACGATCCCCTTGAAGTAAATAGAATAAAGCAAGGTGAGATAGATAGATAGAGTTGAATAAGATAGATAGATAGATAGATAGATAGATGTTGTGGAAAAGTGTGTAAATAACTGAATAAAACACAGAATCTATAAATGCAGTATTTTTAAAATTTAAACTTGGGTGAAAATTTTGATGAAAAATAAAATCTTAGGTGTCTTTTTTTGTAAGAAAAAATATTAGTTTGAGAGTAAATATGCGCTAACATTTATATTACCTGTAAGAAAAAATCATACATTCAATATAATATGGCAGCTTTACATTGTTTAAAATCTTGATAATATATATTTGTGTATGTAAACGCTTTATCTGTGAGTATATTACGATGTCAAGCGAACGTTTATGACGCTGCTGTCAAATTGTACGTTAGAAAATTAGCCGACGATCATTTTTTGCATGAGTTCAAATATTTCCAGCACAAAAAGTGTCATTAAATAAAAGGTTAATATAGATTAAATTTATTTTCGCTATTAGAAAGTAATTAGGTGATATTGAAATCAGTTACTTTCTTGAAGGAAAAAGGGATTTTTACTCCAGAGAAATTAAGACAAAAGTTGAGTAGAATTAGAAAATAATCTATAATCCACAGATTTATCTATTTCATCGCTTTGTTAATAAGATTAAGTTAGGCTCCAGATTAGATAAAATCTGGATTCATGTATGATTCTAATTGTTTAAAAAAATGTATGTTTAGCATTCTGATAGGGAAAAATGTTTAAATCATTTTAGGTTTTGACCCTTAAAATTTCTGACAACGGAAATCAAATATTATCGTCTGTGAATTTCAAAGAAATTTACAAATGCACGCGTCCCAAATAAATGCCGCCTATTGGTCATTGAATACAAAAACACAGATAAAAAAATCTAGCTTCTCGAAACAACTTTTGGTCAAACATTAACGCATTTTCAATACAGATATCAATTGATTCTGTATAGATAGACTGAGATGAATAGAATACAAGCAAGATAGATAGAGAGATAGATGGATAAGAACAAAGTGATATAGATAAATAAATAACTTGAAAAAGGGAGATTTAAGAGACAACAAAAAGTGATAAAGCAATAAGATCGGTCAAATCGATTGTTATCAATAGATATTTCCATCATGCAAATTTGGAATTTACAAATCTTCTGAGTGCTTTGTGGAAAAAAAAGTTTTTGGCCTTCTTGTATTTTCATTAAAACCTTCCTACTGTTAAGATGGGGAAGTGTGTTGTAAACTAATGAGGACACGTGACCAGCATTATCCCATTGACGACTAAAAGTACTGCGTCAGCGTGAACGGTTATCCGAAATGCCCAGCTTGTCGACAAAAGTTTCTTTTGTGGTAGGGGCGTGGTTTGTTCATGAACAAAAGTGGCTAGATTTCAGTCTGGACTGAAAAGTTTATTGGCTGAAAAGTTGATATAATTACGTCATATCTGTTGTTGATTTAAACATTGTAATACGAGGTGCATACGATAAGTTTCCCTGACTTTTTTTGATGGGCACTTTTGTTGATAGTACACACATGAAACTCTAGTCTCCTTCCAAGTAATCTCCTCCGGCTGCAATGCAGTTATTGTACCGTTCCAACAACTTCTGGAAGGTCCCATAGAAGTCCTCTTGTGTGAGCGTGTCAATGACCTTAGTCACAGCCTCTTTCATCTCCTCAATTGTCTCATAACGATAGCCTGTGAGCTAAGGTAATAAGCAAAAGTCACAGGGAGCAAAGTCTCGACTATAGGGAGAGAGTGGAACTGTATTGATGCCCATCTTGCTCAAATAGTCTGTGACAAGGATGGAGTTATAGACTGGTGCATTGTCCTGGTGGAAATGCCAATGACCTGATTTGAAGAGTGCTGGCCTCTTCTGACGGAATCTCTTCCTGAACTCCCTTAAAACTTCAAAATAGTAACGCTAACCCTAACCCTTTGGCCAATCAACTCTGGTGTATTGACTTCTTTACTCCTCCCACATCATCCCTCACAGACTCCCTGCCTTCCTTGAATCTCTTATGCCACTCAAAACTGATTCTCGATTCATGCAAAATAGTCGAAAAGCACTGAAGCATTCCATACGTTTTGTGGCATTTTTTACAAGTTTAAAACAAAATTTTATTGCATATCATTCTTCTAAAGTGTCAGATTGTATTTTTGTAATTCACCAGCTGTGACAATCAGACTTTAGTAGGGTGTATTTCAATTGCTGTTGTATCTGTTCATTTGAACGTGAAATTATAAACATTGGTCAGTCATCTCATAAGATGTATAGCAATGACATATTGAATTTTCAAGAATCTACAACAATTTTAAATGTCCATACGAAAAAAGTCTGGAAACTTATCGCATGCACCTCGTACACATGAAAGAAGTGTGTGAGCCGCAATGGAGACTGAGTTGAAAAATAATTCTCATTTGGTCACAATCTATAAGAGTATCTTGGTCTGTCCATGAACTTTTCATACTTGTATCGTAAAGGATAATACAATTCAAGACAGCAAAATAGATAGCAAAAATAATATCTAATTATAGAAAAGTTAATATGCAATTATAGAAAAACACTTAAGTTTATATCACTGAAACATGATTGGTTTCGAAAGGGAACGAGAAAGCTTATGAAACATTTTTCGGTTTTCATTCCTTGATCGTTTAGGGCATGAAAGAAGGAAATTAAAACAGCCAACTAGAGACCTTGCTATTTGAACGTCAGTATATGGAAGTTATTTCTCATAAATTCCAAATGCCGACGTAGTAGTATACATCATACTTTAAAATCCAGTTTACAGGTTTTTATAATCTGTTAATTATTTATTTATTCAAAGAGAATTTGTTTTGTTTTTTTGTTTTTTGGTGGGAGTTATTTTGTTTTGTTTTATTTTTTAGTTTACTTTTGTTTTTTGGATAGCGTTAAAAGTCTATAATTTTCTGAACCTGTACTTTTGCATGTACTGTAGTGACAGTCTAATAGATATTAAACACCACCTGAAGCCTAAATGATAATATTTGACGAAAGCCATACAGATGAAAAGAAATAAATACCACATATATTCATGTATAGGTCATACTATATAAACTAAAATTTGGCTTCTGCCTATACATAAGTAATAATTTGAAAAAAGTACTAGAACCAAATTGGGCTTAAAATATAATTCCAGAAAATAATGACTTCTCATAAATCAAGAATCAAATCATACGTGATATCGACGAGTGTATCTGGTATGTTGCAATATTATCTTCTTTTTTGTTTTTGTTGTTGTTGCTGCTGCTGTTGTTGTTGTTGTTGTTGTTGTTGTTGTTAAGATTACGCAATAACGTTAATATATGATTCAACTCACACATTGCATGATAAAAATTACACAATCACAACTACACACATATCTAATGATCTACCTCTTGCTCTTTTTCTCTCCCTCTCTCTCTCTCTCTTTATATATATATATATATATATATATATATATGTGTGTGTGTGTGTGTGTGTGTGTGTGTGTGTGTGTGTGTCGGTTTGTTAATATCTATCTTAGTTGATTAAATTCTGTCTATCTATTCATTTCAGTCTGTTCATATCTATCTAAATATTTGTCTATCAATTTGTGTCATTTTATATCTCTCTATATATCTAGCTAGCTCGTAATTTAATTCTGGCAATATCTACTATAGCGATTTCATATCTATCTATCTATCTATCTATCTATCTATCTATCTATCTATCTATCTATCAATCTATCTCAGTCTATTCATATCTATCTATCTATCTATCTATCTCAGTCTATTCATATCTATCTATCTATCTATCTATCTATCTATCTCAGTCTATTCATATCTATCTATCTATCTCAGTCTATTCATATCTATCTATCTATCTATCTATCAATCTATCTATCTATCTATCTATCTCAGTCTGTTCATATCTATCTATCTATCTATCTATCTATCTATCTATCTATCTCAGTCTATTCATATCTATCTATCTATCTATCTATCTATCTATCTATCTATCTATCTGTCTCAGTCTATTCATATCTATCTATCTATTTCAGTCTATTCATAACTATCTATCTATCTATCTGTCTATCTCAGTCTATTTATATCTATCTATCTATCTATCTATCTATCTATCTCAGTCTATTCATATCTATCTACCTATCTATCTATCTATCTATCTCAGTCTATTCCTATCTATCTATCTATCTCAGTCTATTTATATCTTGCCTGTTTGCAAACTTTTTCAGTCTGTTAATATTTGTTAATGTATCCATCTCAATATTATAATATTAATATCAATGTTAATATCAATCAATTTGCATCGGTCGGTCCATATCTATCTGCGTATCCACATAATCAACTCGATTTCTTCATTATCACATATATCTATTTCTTTACGAGTATATATATATATATATATATATATATATATATATATATATATATATATATAGACGCATATATGTGCTGGGATAGACAGAACGATAAATAGACTATTCTAATTGTTTTTATCTTTAATGGCTGGCTATGAATGTGTGCAGTGTGTGAACTCCGGAATATGGATAGGGCTAGACAAATATTATTCACACACACACACACACACACACACACACACACACATATATATATATATATACTCATTCATAACTAGTTATCCTCAGTGAGTGAGTTAGTGAGTGTGTGTGTGTGTGTGTGTACGTGTGTGCCTTTCTCTCTATCAGTCCCACGTACATATACATATTTGTATATAAGTAAACAAAAACCTCAAATACTTTTATGTCTATTGCCATCCATCACAATCTTTTTCAAATTCACCAAATGAAAAAGAACAAAAAAAGTAACTTCTCGCCTCTTCCGCTTCAACTCTTTTCACTGGGCCTGCTGCTCAGTCACTTCTTCACGTAAACCCAAATTCGAGCGGGCAGGCTATAAACTAAAATCTTTCCAAAGCAATCTGTCTCGGATTTGCCTGTCTTGAAGAATATTTCACTTTTCCCCACTCATTACTCATTTTTTTGCTTCTTACTATTTCCGTTTTCTTGCAGCGTTCGCTTTCGTGCAGTTGGACGCTCAACACAGTGCACATGTGTACGCATGCGTATTACTCTATTCCGGCGCTGTCAAGCGAATCACTACACGGAGTGACTATTTTTTTATCGAAAATGTTCGTGTTTGTTTTATCGCAAAACAAAATGCTGTGTTTTCGAGACTATGCCTTTCGACTGCTTTTTCACTGTGTGGTTTCCCTTAGAATTCTTTTTAAACTAATGCACTCGGTGACTCAGCATTTTTTATATATGATAGGATTGTAAAAAGTTCTTGCCCTGACCAAGAAAAGAATGATCCAGAGTCATAAAACGTACATGCTATTCGGCATATTCATACTGCAGTTCAACATAGATAAAACATTTGTTTGAATGTCTCCATATAAATATCTTCTTGGACAAAAACATCGATCGTAAAAAGTGTATTCACTTACATGTATTGTGTAGACACAGTATCGAAGCAGTCCAGTTATAACGCAAATATATATAAGTGTGTGTGTGTGTGTGTGTGTGTGTGTGTGTGTGTGTGTGTGTGTGAGAGGGATTAAAAATAATGTAGCTTGACGTTTAATTTGTTTCGATTTTTAAATGTGATATCTTGATGTCTAGTCGACGGAGTTTTTGTGGCGTAGTTGTTAACGTGCTCGATTACAACAATATAGAGTGCGAGTTCGAACTCCAGTCTCTCCATTACATTCACTTTTGAAAAGTTATGTATCCATTTATCCAGCTACGGCGTTGAATAATACCACTACAGCACTTTTACTGGGATGAATAGGGTATTAAATAACCCACAAAGGTTGATATAATATCAAACAGAGGAAGCCAAACCAAACATAAAAGTCAAAATGAATCGGTGCCAATTCCCAATATTTTTGACTAGAGATATTGCGTGAAAGACAGACTTGTACAAGTGAAGCAATCTCCAATTTCATTAGACCTAATTCCTCCAAACTATTTCTTCTTTTCTTAAATCAAACATCTATCATAAGAGTTTAAGCTGAGGAAGCAGAGAACATTTAAAGAAAGTTGTAGCTTCACATCATATCAAACGAGGAATTTTAGCGGAGCTTAGACTAATTGAAAACTCGATGTAACAAGTTTGCTGAATGCCCAGAGGACAATTTGGAGAAGGTTCACTTTTCATTTATTGTTCAATTCTGATTTGCTAAAGATATATTGAGTCTCAATAAATTTGAAGTTTATTCATATATATATATATATATATATATATATATATATATATATATATATCGAGAGAGAGTGAGAGATAGATTTTAACTTGAGAAGAAATCTTAGAGGTATGAATCAAAGTGATTACCGTTTTTTTTCTTATCAAACGCTGATCAAAGCCTGATCCTCACAATATAAAAAAGCAAAGCTTATTTCATTTACTTTTGTTTGGTTGGTTGAATGGTGTTTCTACATGTCAGCCCTTACTGTATTACTTCGTTGCGAGATCAGTTTTTACGGGTTTTTTTTAATTATACGGTATCAAGTAACTGTTATTATTTAAGGATAATCCGTGTTCATTCGGATTGATTTACCTTCAAGAAGGGAAAACCCAACTTACCAAGAGTTTAGTTTTACTTGCAAGGAGAACTGATGGATAAATAATTTTTCGGTAGGGCATTAGTACGCAGTGAAAACAAGCAGGTACAGCTAACATTTTACGTCCAAAAAATTGTAAAAATTATTTCACTCATCGTCAATCCGGACAGGTGATGGTACATCTGTATATATATATATATATATATATATATAGGTGAGTTTGAGAAAACTCACCCAAGAACTAATCTAAAAGATTCTCCTTAGAATTATAATACTTGTATAGATTTAACTGACGTTTAAAAAGATGAATGCCTTAATGTTAATCGTACTTTTAAACATGCACTCACACACACACACACACATATATATATATATATATATATATATATATATATATATATATATATATATATATATATATATATATATACTATTGTTCAGGACATTGTTTCTGAATTTTAACCGTATCATCTTTGATATCAGATCGTGGAGGAAAGAATATGTAAACATATTTGTATAAAGGAAAAATTTGACAAACTTTCATATATATATATATATATACATTTTTTTTTCAGACCTGGGCGCCTAGTGTGATGTGATGTGATGATCTAGTAAGTTTGACTAGAAAATCATTTTAAGTGAGTTTAAGTCTCAATAGATTGTCTACTCACTCTGCAAAGCTTATTAAAAAATATATAATCTGCGAAATGTTTCCTCTGTTTTCAGTTCTCCGTTAAACATTTTAAATTAAGTGAGTCATTTAGTGAGTTAGATTTATTATCCGCCTTTTGCAGAGAAACTTTTCTCGCTAAGAACAATTTATGCAACGCTTTTCAAATGAATTTTCCTGCAAGCTTCTCACAGACTCAAGTGCAATGCTGTCTCTCTTAAATACGGATAAGTTTCTTCCAGTTGCCTATTTACTTTGAAGGTGTGTGTGTTTCCATAACAGTAACGTCAATTATTTAAGACGCATCAGTTTATGGTCACTAGGCAGACAAACGTGTAATAATGGCACTGGGTTAAAATTGATGGTGACACCTGTCGAATACTGTGATAATACTTATATTAGGAGCTTTCAGAAAGAGATATTGTTTGTTGAAGTTACTATTATCTTCGAACAGTTGTCACCATCTTTATTTTCTCAAAATTGTGTTTTAACAAATACAACATTCAGTGGAAGCGGTTTCCATATTTTACTAAATACAACACAGACATTAAATTAGATAAGATACTATCATAAAAGGTCTATTAAAACTAAGATGAAGAAATGAGCTGCTCTATATATGTATATATTTTCTTCTTTTGTTTGTTTGTTTTTCATGCAATGCCCTATATTTTGATAATAGAAAGCAATACTGAAAACATTTGTTGTATATTGACCTACGACCAGGCCGGGCTGTCAAAATAGGAAATGCACCTATGTAAATAACAGGTGCATCTGGTCAAGGAATATCAGAATTATAACTTTGACCGTGGATGGGTTGAATGAGTGCAATTGTGACGCCCACAAGAAGAACGGGGCGTTGAACTATTATATAACTCGGTTAAGACAGGAAGTCAGTTAGTTTGGAGACCAGACCAGTTGGAGACAAGTTGCGGTAGAGAAAGCCAGCACCCAGCAGAGTGGGCCCTCTGGCCCCCGATTGAGCAGTTGCAGCTGGGGATCAAACAAGTTAAAGATAAGATGCTGGATTGAGGAACATGTGCCAGAGAGGCTGGGCCCTCAGGTCCCCAGTTGAGCAGCCCAGGAGAACGGGAAAGAAACACAGTTATGGCCAATTCAGTGGGGGTCAATATATTGCAGTTCTGTTCGGTCTCCAACTCCTTCTCACACACAACACTTTCAAATAAAGTGAGAGGTGTATTTTTCTTAAAGAACTGTGTCGCTCGTCTTATTGTGTCGTCGTTATGATTCTGCATGCATCTGCATAGGAGTATACAACACACTTTCGATAACTCAGACTCCAGAAAAAAACCACCACTGAGACCTAGTGGGAAAAACTCACAAGGTTAATAATAATAATAATAATAATAATAATAATAATAATAATAATTAATGGACCAGAAGAGAAGATAACTAATTACAATGCATAAGGCATTACCTCAGAAAGATGACAATAAAAGACTATATGTGTAAAGAAAAGAGGAAAGAAGAGGACTCACCTGCATTGAACATACCGTTGATGTATCATTACGAATACTCGAAGATTAAATAAGAGCCAAAAAATCCTTATTAATTCGACCAGAAACAGTACAGGTGACATAATGATCAACAGAACAACAGTCACTAGGAAACAGATACGGAAATAAAAATAACTGTAAGGATATTTTAAGCGATAAACTAACAAAATCTCAAGAAGTCCTGGACATGGCTAAGATGACTAATTTTAAGAGACTTCTGATTACAGCACAAAACAACGCCATCAGGACGTTAAACTATGTTAAAGAGAAAATAGATAAGACACAACTGATTTGTAAGTGTACGTGGTGCATTCAATACGTTTCCAGACTTTTTTGTACAGGCATTTAAAATTGTTGTACGCTCAGTATGCTATTGCTATACATCTTATGAGATGACAGACCAATTTTTAGGATTTCAGGTTCAAATGAACAGCTACAGCAGCAATTGGAATACACCCTACTAAAGCCTGATTGTAACAGCTGGTGAATTTCAAAAATGCAGTCTGGACGTGAGGAAAATCTAGAAGAACGATATGCAAATAAATTCTGTTTTAAACTTGGAAAAAACGCCTCAGAAACGTATGGAAACCTTGAGACTGCTTTCCAACCATCTTGCATGAATTGATCATCAGTTTTTGAGTGGCATAAGAGATCCAAGGAAGGCAGAGAGTCTGTGAGGGATGATGAGAGGTGTGGGAGGAGTAAGGAAGTCAATACACCAGAGTTGTTTGGCCAAAGGTTTAAGGTTAAGGTTAGGGTTATTATGTTGAAGTTTTAAGGGAGTTTAGGAAGAGATTCCGTCAAATCGGGTCAGTGGAATTTCCATCAGGACAATGGACCAGTACACAACTCCATCCTTGTCACAGGCTATTTGACCAAGATGGGCATAAAGACAGTTCCTCACCCTCCATATCGTCCAGTCCCTGCTCCCTGTGACGTTTGGTTATTCCCTAAGACTGTGGTTATGAGGCAATTGAGAAGATGAAAGAGGCTATGACGAAAGTCATTGACACGCTCACAAAAGATGACTCCAATGGGGCCCCCCAGAAGTTATTGGAACGGTAGAACAAGTGCATTGCCGCCAAAGGAGATTACTTCGAAGGGCACTTGAGTTTCACTATCAATAAAAGTGCCCATACGCTCATACAAGAGGACTTCCATGGGGCCTTCCAGAAGTTGTTTGAACAGTACAACAAGTGCATTGCAGCCAGAGGAGATTACTTCGAAGGGAACTAGAGTTTCATGTGTGTACTATCAATAAAAGTGCCCATACAAAAAAAGTCTGGAAACTTATTTGATGATCCTCATATGTTAGACGATAATAGAGACGAAATTATTGATCATATAATTACTGAATGCAGCAAACTAGCATAAAAAGAATACAAAACTAGTCACGACCAGATGGGCATGGTTATTCACTGGGAATCGTCCAAGAAAATGAAATTCGACCATACTACCATATAGTATATTTATAAACCAGCATCCATCTTGAAAAATGAGAGACATAAAATTTTCAATAATTTTCAGGTACAAACAGACCACCTTATCCCAGTCAGAAGTTCAGACCTACTAAGAAACAAAAAAAAAAGAAGTTGCCGTCCTATCAGACCACAAAATGAAAATCAATGAAAACGAAAAGACAGACATGTACTTGGACCTTGCCAGAGAACTAAAAAAAGTAATGGAATACAAATATGACAGTGAAACCAATTGTAATTGGTGCACTCGGAACGATCTCCAAAGGCTTGCTAAAGGAACAGGAAGAGATGAAAATTGGGGGACAAGCCGAAGCCACCCAAACTTCAGCATTATTAAAATGAACCAGAATTCTGAGAAGAGTCCTGGAGACTTGAAGAGACTTGTTGTCACTCAAACTCAAGGGAAAGACCATCAACTCACAAGGGATAATAATAACAAAATATCCTCGGATTTTAAGATGCAAACAGACCGTCTAACTCTGGACAGAATACCAGACCTTGTGATGTTTAATAAAAAAAAAGAGAATCTGCTTTATAGTGGACTTTGATGTCCCAACGTACCGCAGAGATTAAAATTAAAAGAAAGCAAAATATAATGGTAAGTACCTAGACCTTGTTAGAGAAATAAAGAGGTATGGATCATGAAAGTGACGTTGATACCAATTGTAATTGGTGCGATCGGAACAAGCCTTATAGGATTGGTAAAGGCAATGGGTGACATGGAAATTAGTGGACACCATCCAGACTAAAGTATTATTACGATTGAGAAGAGCCCAGTAAACTTGAAGAGACTTGTCGTCACTCAAATTCACCTGACAAATAATCAGCTAACCCTGATATGAAAAACACTTGAGGAGTGAGCGATTACAGACAACATAAGCATCCACAGAACAAAAATAACCTGAAAAAACAAAAATGGAAGAATTACAACTGTATCGACAATTCGAGTGACAAACAATATAAATTTCACACGAGAAAACTTGAACATGGCTAAGAAAGGAAAAGCTTTGTAGAGAAACTAAATCTCATCTGATAGCAGCAAAAAACAACGCCATAAAGAAAATTATACCAAAGCAAGGATAAGACCCAACAAAATAGCAAATATAGGTTATGTGATGATAAAAACGAAATTATCTATCACATAAGTAAATGCAGCAAATTGACACAAAAAGAGTATAAGACATGATTGGAAGGAGGTGCTCCACTGGGAATCGTGCAAGAAATTTAAGTTTGACCATACGAACAAATGGTATATGCATAACCCAGAATCTGGAGAATGAGACAAACAAACTCCTTTGGGATTTTGAGATACAAACTGATCATTTAATCTTGTCTAAACGATCAGAACAATGATAGTCAACAAAAAAAGACAACCAATCGAATTGTGGACTTTGCCGTCCCGGCAGACGACAAAGTAAAATTGAAAGAAAGCGAAAGGAGAGATAAGTACCAGGACCTTGCTTTGGAACTGAAAACGCTATGGAACATGAAAGTGACGGTGATACCAATTTTAATCGGTGCGCTCGGTACAGTCACCAAAAGATTGGTAAAGGGACTCGAGGAAATGGAAATAAGAACACGAGTAGAAACCATCCAAAATACAGCATTATTAATACTGAATACTGAGCAGAGTCCTGGAGACGTGAGGAGACATTTTCTCACTCAAACTCCAGTGGAATGTCAACAGCTAATGCTGGTGTGAAAAGCTCGCAAAAGAGTAAAATAAAAAAATTCTTTTTTAAAGTTATTCTTTTATAAGTAGATGGGCGCCGATAAAAATTTGCGGAAACATTTTCGCAGATCTTCCAATAGCAGTGGATTTTTGTCCTAAATGAATACATTGTTATTTTTTTTTTTTAATTGTTTCAGTTGAAATTATTATTTAACATCACAGCTCTTGAATTATGACATTGATATAAACAAGTTAACAATGCAAAGAAATTTATCAGAATTAGATATTAGAAACTTTTTTTAATTTTTTTTTATTTATTTATTTTTTAAATTTATAAGTTGATTATTATTAAAATCATTTTAAAAAACAGTTGACGTTTCTGAGATAATTTGATACATTTATTGTTATATTTCATTATTTTAACTTATATTTTATTCAACCTGCAAGATTATAACGGTATCATTTGATTACCCAGTATATATATATATATATATATATATATATATATATATATATATATATATATGTGTGTGTGTGTGTGTGTGTGTGTGTGTGTGTGTGTTGTCCAGAAATTAATTGAATATTAAATTACAAAACAAAACTAATTTCCCTGCGTTTAATAAAATTTACCTGAGAAAACAATTAGTAAATTATAAATGCAAATTGACTTTTAATAATTGGATTATTTTTAAACGGAAGAATAAGTTTGTTGGCGATTGAGGAGATTAGGATAATCCAGATGCTGTTTGGTGAATTTAAGCTGCAAGTCACTATATTTTTTGCTCAAAGTTCTCTCTTTGCTTAGTAAATAATGCACACGGCTTAACCCAGATTCTATCATAAACGAACTTTAAAAAAAAGTTTGTAAAATGGGCTCAACATTTGAACTAAGCTTCGGATATTTTGTTGTTTTTTCTTTCGTTTATCCAGAAATATCCAATTTATAAATACAAGCTCGTAAATTCTCTCTACGGGTTTCCCTTGCTTTTATTTATCCTGCCAAAATTGTATTCACCCAGGAGTCTTTATTGAACACCTTTCAGAAGATCTGATATAAAGGCCGAAGTAAAATTAAATCAGTGATGTTTCATGATTTTGCCAAAGACATTTACCGCATATCTTGACATCCTATTTCTTAATATGATCTCGGAAAGAATGAGAGCAAACAGAAAAGGAATATATTTGCACAATCATAGATTTGTTTCGGACAGGCTACGATTTAGCATTTCAAAAATGCCTCAGGCTTTAAAGAGTGGTTTAAACATAGTAATAAAATGAGTGGTATTTTTTCTGTAACCACGTGTCTGCCATTTTCTTTTCATTTAAAGTGAGCTTTTTGTCTTCTCTTCGTCGTTTCTTTATCTCCGACCACACTTTCTGTTGTACTCCCTACATAATGGAGTCGCCCTCCTCCATTAATACACTTCAGCGAGAGTGTCAGACGGAGTTCACCAATCAGCATGATGCAATCACGTGAGATACCATTTGCATAGAGGACGGATAGTCATTACCCCATTGGACTCTCAGCTTCCTGTCAACTACCTACCGTTTAATCAGGTTCACTTGTTTCTTGCTTCTGTTACTTGAATATATATATATATATATATATATATATATATGTTTTCTATCAATCCCTTTTGTGTTCCCGTGTCTTTCTTTTATCGCCATCACAACTCTTTCCCAGTGGCTTTAAGTATTAAAAAACATACAAAGAAACAGTGAACAATGCGAATAATATTTGTAAAATAGTATTTTCATCGCAGTGCTTTATTATTTCACTTGTTACTGTGTACGATTTAATTTAAGATAAATGAATAACGAACATAAATAGTATAAGCAACAACCATGTTTCAGAGAGAGTTGCATATTTCCAAGTGTCAAACAGGCTGATCAACAGTAGTCATTTGAGTAAGAGTGGATCTGGGAGTAATGGCAATGACGGAGTACTCAATACTCCCTAAATTTTCAGAACTGGAGCCTTACCACCAGATGCAATGGAAAACCCAGGACACTCATCGGGGAGACGGTCTTACTCAACCGCAAATGAATACAATCAATGTATTTTAAGTTCCGTTTACAGGGCAGTATTTTCAGTTTAGATTTGAAACACAGTAGAAAGAAATCTTAGTTATTCTTGGATTAAGATATGAAGGAAAAAAGTCGTTTTCATGACCATAAATCAATGGACGATCGTTACATGTTATCAACATCTACACAAGTATATAAGGTAGATATGTGCTTAATATTAAATGAGATTATTGTCGTATGAAATTTTACGAAATGCTAGTGAATATTGGCGGGCTGCATTCCTCAAAAATCAACCATTAAAATCTTGATTTTTTACTGTGCTTAAGAACATTAGAAAATACGTAACCCTTTCAAGGTTACAATGTATGGATGTCTAAAATGTATTATCTATCCAGCCCAAACTTCTCAGAATGACAGGTTTGATTTTTCCCTTTATGGGTGCCTACGACATCAGGACTTGATTGTTATCCTACCATCTTTTCATTCAGTTGGGTTGCCGCTGTCAGGGTAGACAGCATCTAGTCTCATAATCAAATGTTTTCCCGGCTTTAGATTCGTTTCAACACTTTCTTGTTGAGACGAATTTGATCATAAGTTTGAAATTATAAACGCACGGTGCTCACCATTCCACTCCATAATGGCGACTGAAATGGCAAGCTGTTGTTTCCCAGAGACATTCCAAACATTTGGTCAAAACTGTGATCGCTTAGGTGACGTCAACTACACATAAAATAATCATCAGAATATATATATATATATGTGTGTGTGTGTGTGTGTGTGTGTGTGTGTGTGTGTGTTAAGTGTGTGTGTTTCTAGTCCCAAACGCGAGCTGGATGCGACTCAGAGTCAGTTTTTAAATTCAATAGGCTAAGTTTTCCTTCTCTTAGACCCTTTGCCATATGAAGGTTAAAGAGACCAATCTGCCCTACAATTTACTTGGAGCTTGAGAGAGAACAGTTTAATGCATCAATTTGCCACGTTTGTTGAGCTATAAGTGAAAGCACGGATCAGAGTATTGTAAGAAATTTCTCTCGGGCTACAAGAACGTAAAAAATCAGGCATGTTCAGGTTGGCTTTGGTTTAGTTAGGTTTTATGGCATATCAACCATTGTAGGTTATTTAACGCCGACTTCTTTTGATTCATATATATTGAATATATGGTTTTTAAACACCTTTTATTGATAACATTTTTAACGAGACTGAGGTAATTCTTTTTTTTTTTTTTTGCTCGCAGTAAAACGGTTTCACTTATTTCAATCAAATACGAACAATTATTATGACCGTGGTGTAATGGTTATCGTCGTAGGAAATGGACACGGCGACTCGAGTTCAAATCGTGGACGGAACTGATAGCATTTCAAGTAACACTAATACCCTTGGGAAAGGTATGAACCCAATTATTCTCCCTCCAGCTCTGGGTAAATAGTAGGGCTACTTCATCCGCGTTTGAAACTTGGGCTAATGTGTACATATTATAAGACAATGGCCATTTCCCCATATGTACCTCACACACAAACACACACACACACACACGCACACACACACACACACACACACACACGTATACACACATGCGTATACACATACGTATACATGCAGACTCACGTATACACACACGCGCGTATTCACACAGACACACGTGTACGCATAGACATACGTATACACATACGAGAATACACTCACACACACGTATACACATATACGGGTATGCTTACACATGCACACGTATACACACATGTATATACGCAAACACGTATACACACAGACATACGTATACAGACACATATGTATTTATACACGTATACATACACACCTATATAGACACACACACACACCCATACACACACACACGTATATATATATATATATATATATATATATATATAATAAACCCCAGATAAAAGGCAAAAAGTCTTCTTACATCTGAATGTTTCTGTAAAACAATCTTCCAATCAGTGTTCGTCCGTGTCTCGCAGTGTCTCCTCTTCAAAGTAAAGAAATAGCTTAAAATTTATTTCTTTGAATTCCAAAAGTTAATGTAGAAAAAAGATATCCAAAAATAATCTGTAAAAGATACCAAATTCTTCGTTGGAAATAGATGATGACATATAGGTGTACAGAATAAAATTTTCTTAGAGCCAAATTCATACAAATTGATATTGACGTCTGTCTGATGCTAAAGCCAAAATATTGGTCAAGTACGGAAAAAGACTTTTGGGCGAGGGTGGTAGTAAGAAAGAAGAAATATCTCTGAAAGCAGGGTCTGAATATAGATGAAGGTAAGTCATTGAGAGTGAAAGAAGATTCAGGGGAAGGTGACAAATGTGTTTCTTATGTTGCATTAATAGAAACAGGAGTTTTATTAATAGTTAATAGCTGAATGGAAATCGAAAATTTCCATTGTATAATGTGTATGATTTATGTAATTAAGTCAGAATAGGCAATAACAGAAGACTGCATGAAAATTAAGTTATTTGTTACATAAAATATATTCGATAGTTCATCAACAGATTCTCTCTCTCTCTCTCTCTCTCTCTCTCTCTCGCTCGCTCGCTCGCTAAATATATGTATATGTTTTTGTATGAATATATGTGTTTAACTACGAAGAGAGAGAGATTGAGAGAGAGAGAGAAAGGAATAGAAAGAATGAGACATGGATAGAGGCAATGACATACATACATATATACATTCATGCATACGTACTTAATAAGCAGCGATAAACAGACAGTGGATGAAAAGAAAGAGAGATATGAACAATAGATAGATAGATAGATAGATAGATAGATAGATAGATAGATATTTTCTATATAGAAATGATTTAAACTCATTTTAATCCAGATTTATCGATATGTGCACGGAATATTTTTTCTTGTAAGAAAATGGAGTAATAAAAATCTAAATGTAAAGAAATCAAAGCATATGAAACCAAAATTTGACGATACAATTAATTATAGAAGAGCAGATAAGAGTTAAATTTCAGGAGAATCTTTCGTTTCTAGAAACAAGCATTAAAATTGGCACAAATACTCCTTGGGGATTGTTCTTTTCATAAAACCCGTTAGCCATCTAAAAAATTAAGATAGCGGCCATTTCTCAAGATGACAACCTTCGAATATACGAAAATCAATAAAATCGCAAATATTGGTCCTATTTGAATGATCATATATTTTTCACAATTTAGAATCCAAATTTGGAACTATATACCTTCTCACTAGCTTCCTTGTGCCATAATATCAGTCTCAAAATCATAATTCGGATAACAAGTACCCGTATCATTTGCACCATCAGTCCCATATAATATTCGATATAAATGTAAGCAGTAGGTCAATAATTTTTCCACTTATTGTCTTGCTGCCTGGATGAGAATAATTAAATATATCTAAACCTCGCATAAGCAGCTGCACAGTGCCGTGCAGGTCATACCAGAGCATTACGATTTGCATCGCACACAGCATTCCAACTTGCATCTACACTTGGTCAGCTTCAGGCAACTCTCTACAATTGGTGGGAGCTCAGTTGGCAGGAATCTGTTTTTCGAGTTGTCGTATTGTTGACTGACTTCAAATGCAGTCAGCCTGGAAGGCAGCGCGCTTCACATGCTGCTTTAGCGATCGTCGGGTTGGAGGAATAATTTCATACGGTCTCTGCTTCCGAGCAAACATGTCTAACCTCGCATCATCGGCTCCTTCGACCTTGCTGGATCTGTCGTACATCATAACAACAAATTTCTCCAAGGTCTCCAGGTCTTCATCCACTTCCGGTGGATACTGGCTGAGTTGACTAAAGATGCCGGAAGCTCAACCACAAATATCCCAGGTTTGTCAAGCGGACTTCTCCCCTTTACCACGGAAAGCTGAAGCAGCATCAAACCCAGTGAACGCATGGAAGAAGAGCATCCTTTTGCTCTTTTTTGCAAGAGTGCAACACGAATCATATACAGGAACCCATCTCAAGTTCCGTCCTTGGCCATTGGCAATCCACAACTGCTTCAAACCTAACTCCTGAAGTTCGTGCAGAACACTGACTGCAATAACAGCATCTGTGTCACTGGCTTTGATCAACATGATTGTGCTGCCTGCTTCTGTTGCATGCCTGGCACGTACAAAGATCCACGTATTAGATTCTTCATGACTGCATGGTGCCACTCCAGCCAGATTGATAGTGTGGTTGTTGACAGCATCACCTTCTTTGGTCACAATCACAACATTTGGTGCCATCTTTGTTGTCATTGTCTTTCAGGAAGTTTCGCCAGTTTGAGGGAATTTTGCCATCCCTTATCACTTTGCGTCTCACTCTGCGTCATCGCGTTAATCTATTTTTTTCTTTAAGACTTGATGGCCGATAGACATCAAACACAAAATCTTTTCTCTTGTATTTGGTAAAGTATACTTGTATAGTAGAAAGAACATTGAGCATTGCATATTTTTATACGTCTTTGAGCTTCGTGGGAGAAAACTGTTCACCAACACCGAACCATCAATTATAATGGTATCAATGTCTGGCTTTGTCACATATGACGTAATCAGGCTTTCAAGAATGGTTGTGAGGTGGGATTTCTGACATGTGTGAAGCTTTCCATCATCACTGATACTCATGACAGGAGATTTCCTTCAAATCACACTCTCTGCTCAGGCATGATATGAACTGCTTGGAGAAGAGTAGGCAGTCTGCCTTCAGCACTTTTTGCTTTGAAGACTCAGCAGATGCTGGTACATGTCGAAAAAAGCCAACCCTGTTCTTCTTCATAGAAGGTGGATTCTTCATATCCTTCCAGTCTCATCATGAACTTCTGGAAACGGACCTTGCCATTATATAGGTGTGACCCAATATTTTCAGTTACAGCTTGATGAACAATATCCTTTGCATCCAGGGAAAGCAGGCCCCGACTCTCCTTCTGTTAAGGATTACCCATATCTTGCATGGCCTGTGTGAGCTTATCTACTTTTTCAAGGAAAATTCTTTGTGCTCGTTCTATCACCTCATGGTGGTTGATGTGTTCAGTGCCCTCCTTAGTCCCACATGCTGCCTCATACTGTGCAACCGAGGGGCTTATCTTTAGGACCAGCTATCATCCATGTTCTCAGTGCTGATGGGTCTTCGGTTATGCCAATTGCACCCCCTTCTGCCTTGATGACAACATTAGCCTGCACGTGAGCTTAGTCAATAGTCACTGCTGATAACTCTCCTCTCGATTTGTGTATAACAAAATTTCTACTTATGAATTCCTGAGCCAGCTGAGGATAATTCTCTTCCAGGGTCACCATATGTCTGTAGTGGATGGGAAACCACTTTGCATACTTTACTTTGTTGTTGGGAAAGAAGTATGGTATTAGCTCATCCAGTGACTGACAGTACAGAAAGAAACTGGCTTCTCTGAATGACCGGATTTACAAAAGGATTAACAGTTCCATTGACACTACCATATACCAGAAATGAAACAGGGGACTTTTTAGTTTGCAATGCTCACTCCAAGATTCAAAGCTAGGCACATCGTCAGTAGTTTGTGTAGGTTGCCTTCAGAAGCTTGTACAGACTGTATGCTGTTATCTGGTGCATCTGTCGTATCCTCGTGATCCTCGAAGCTTTCAAAAATGAATCTGCTGTCCCAGAGGATGCTATCCCTGTCTCCACAATGGCCCTTGTCCAACCACTGTCTTTGAGTATAGTTCCAATTGATTTCAGTGTCGCCATTTCTGTATGCAAGCCTCCGAGCATTATAAAAAACTTATCCTCAAAATAGATTTCAAGCTAGTAACACTGGACCTGCTTGGCTAGAGCATATATTGGTTGGTCAGCAGCAATGACTGGTACCTGACTAGAATTCAGAATTGCCACTATCTCTCTGATATTTTCTATCACATGCTTAACTGTAACAACCGAGTAGGCCTCATCTCGCAACAGAGGCAAAAGTGACGTTAATGCTGACCTCAAACGACTTTCCTCTCTTCTGTGAAGCATAATGGGTTGATCAAGTTACATCAAATGGCCCATCTGTCACCGTAACATTCACCAGCCACTCATACTCCATTGATAGCTGTGGCCATAGCAGACTGGTGTCTAGGTGTGTCACAACACTCTGTAGAAGAGAGGGTTTCTTCTTGGTGAAGAAGGTGGACTGGATATTGGTGAAGCAGTCTGGAAGTTCTGGAATTCTTTTCACTTTCTGCTTTCAAAATTTCAGCAGTCCACGCACTTCACCTTTATTTTCTTTGGTTGGGGGCTGAAAAAGATATGCTGGTTACATGAAAAGAAGTGATTGCTGTCGTTTCAGTGGAATTGTGGTCTATGTTGTCCATGGCAGATGTAGTGAACAGCCCTTTTCCCAGAAAACCCCATCCTCCACATACTTGCTGACTGTTGCATCTCCTAGATGTGCAGATATCTCTCGCACCTTTGTCATCTAAACTGTAAGTGAGGTCTCTCTGTCTTTCGAGCGTCTGTGAGTTGGTGTTTCTTCTTTGTACCTAGCATAGCAGTTGTACTGAAGAAGCTGAGTAATTGCTAGATCCGTCTTTGATGCACAAAACCTCATATGAGATTTGATGTCTGCTTGTTTCCAAGCATGACCACAAACTAAAGAAGAGTGTGTGTAATGGCTAGCTCAATGCACCCTTCATGAAAGATTCCATCAAATGTGCAGTTGTAGTCCAGCATGTGTCTTCGCAAGATAGCTTCACTATAATAGTCAAATTCTTCTGGCAAGACAAGGCCCAAATTTTTGCCGAAAGTCAGAAGAACATCTCTTCCCTGCTCGTTAGCTTTCAACTCAGGTATTTTTTACTGTAGTTTTTCCTTAAGTCATGTGGAGTTGACAGTGGGTGCATCAGCGCCCAGCTGTCCCAGGTGCTGGGCATACAGCTGAACTACAGCAGATGACTGTAGGACTCTTATTCGATTTGAAAGAAGATATTTGATAGGTATTAGAATGCCTGTTGGTTGGCATCTTTTTCGAGTGCCCGTTCCCGTTCCAGTTTTCTGGTTGTTCTGAGGTATGTCCTATCTCTATTGTACAGGCCTGTCAATCAAGAAATATGGTATTTGAATTCGTGTGCGATAACATCTCCACCGTTGAGTCTTGAAGTTTTCTGTCATTTAATGTTTTGGCATATTGGTAAGGTCTGTTATTTAAGTTTATTGTCATAACTTTGAGTTCCGAGAATTGAGCTCCTTTGTCAAACGTGAAGCATTTTGTTGCCTTCAATGACATTTCTACGCAGTCTGGTTTGGCGTTCTACTGGCTGAGCAGTTTCTGTTTTTTCTTTTTCTGGCTCTTTCCAGTTTTGTGTTGCTGAACATAAGGCGACAACTTTGGTGATACTGCACCTTGTTCTTCCTCAAGGTTTCTCTAATGCCACCAACATCATCAAATCTGGCGAGATCAAGAAAAATAGGCATCTCATTAATCTCGCATGAAAGAGAGGAATATTCGTCGCAATTAGAGAGTAGCCATCATGTTCTTGTGGTTGATTAGCGCGTGGTAACTTGAACTCTTCACAATACTTCTTCTGACAAAGACTGCACTTGCTCCAGTCAATCTGGAATTTAAAAGCTCCTGTATTTGCCATCTTAGTAAATGGTATTCAGGGTATCGTATTATGATAATTATTTGTATTTTGTGAATTAACGCCGAGGGTTTATCCTTTTACAACCTTGATAACAATCATGTACAATAAAGTATGGGATACGACGAGGTTCGGAAATAATCATATATGACCTACACCTAGCTCGATCATTCATTCAGTATCATTTATGACCCGTGCGATCTATACACCATCCAGTTAACAATACGCAAAGCAATGTAAAGCCCTATTACCCGTGACTCGGCTCTCCCACGCTGACACACCCTGTCAATTCAGGCGCAGCTAATTGAATATCTATGTTAAACTACATCAATCTACTGTTGGTAACAGATGTGGGGCTTATTAGGCTGCATTTGGGACACTAAACAAATTATTTAAGTACAGTAAACAATTATTGTGCTGACACTGGACCTCATCCTGACTTTCACCGCAGTAGTTTCATCCAGTGTGCCCTGGGTGTGCATTGACATTCATTCTATTGATACAAGGAAGCCAGTCATAAAGTCCATGGTTCCAAATTTGGATTTTTCATAGTGAAAAATATATGATCTGATACCAAGTTCATTCACAGAGGACAAGTCTTTGCGATTTTATTAATTTTCGTGTATTCGATGTTGGCCATCTTGAAAAATGGCCGCCAATTAAAAATTTTATATGGCTAACGAGTTTTATCAAAAGAACAATCCCCAAGGAGTATTTGTGCCAATTTTGATGCTTCTTTCCGGAAATAAAAGAGTATTATAGTTATCTGCTCTACTGTTATGAGTCTTGAACGTAATTATGGTGAAGTAATGGGGAACTAAGTATCTTGTAAATTATTAAAGCAAAGCAACATTACCAAAAAGATCTGCATAAATTTCTTCCTGATGTCTGCATCTATGATAATTTTGGCAGAGAAAAATGTGAATATAACATAAATACACAACAAAGGTAAGCAGTCTCTTTTATTATACTAATTAAACTAGGCTAGCTTACTATTAAAAATGAGTTTGGTTCTCACTGGGTGCTCGATACTTCTGGCATTGTGATTTACTTTTAACTTTGTGCCCTATCAAATTCAAGGAATATTAAAATACAAAATTCGTTTTAAATATTTTTAAAATTCTGATTTTCTTATAAGTTTGGAACAATGAGGTAGAAAGAAAGAAAGAAAGAAAGAAAGAAAGAAAGAAAGAGAGACGAAGAAAGAAAAAAATTAGTCATGAAATAAGGTAAAAGAAAAGAAAGAATATTTCCCAGCAGAAACAAAGAAGAGAGAAACGAAAGAAAGAAAAAATGCAGAACAAAAGAAAGAAAGGAAGAAAGAAAGAAAGAAAGAAAGAAAGAAGGAAATGGATAGAAATAGAAAAAAATGAAATTTACAAAATTCCAATTGTAAATCGAAATTCATCAACGCTTGTTTGTCAATAGAAACGTTCTATTCTAACACTGACTTGAAACCAATCACTTCACTGTAAAGTCAAGTTTAATCTTCAATAAAGCAAATCCGTTAAATTCTTCGCTTCTTACTTTCCATTAAGGACTCGATCTCATTAATAAAAATAGACCTGAATGTTCAGCACTGTTTTACCTATTCTACAAAAAGTTCATTGTCAGGAGGTGTCCATAGTTGTAGAATTTTTACCAGGTTTCATATTGCATATAGTTTGAAGGATTTTGGTGGATCTAAGGAAAATAACTGAATGGTGGATTTGATTTTGACGGAGGCAGATAGAATGAGTAAATATTAAACAGTAGAATCCTTAAAAATGTTTAGTCTGTTTTCGTTTCCTTATTTTAAAACAGTATCTGGAAAATACCAGAGGAATATTGCAAGAATATACTGTTACGACTAAGTAACAAGTGGCATTGGAGAGATAATATTGTTTCTCTAGTGGGTAACTTAATCAAATCATTGACAATTCCAGGTATTGTTGCAAGACCGGTTGAGTATGATAAATTGGGTAGTGACTGGTTTCTTTCAAACAGATTTCTTTTCCTTCTTATTGTTGCTGTTAAAACAGTCCGTGTCCTAGGTCAGATTGTTTTAATGATTGCTGCTCTTAGGAATCAATCCGGAGAGACTGAATTGCCATGTAAAAGATTTTCTCTTACCATTCTTTGGGACAACGCATTTTCAGTTCTTTCCGTGGGATTTAAGCAAGTCGTTATTTTATGATTAAATCAAAAACTAATGTCGAGAAAAATATTTCTGCTTCTCTAGTAAATAAGCTTTAATAGAAAGATTAATATTTCAGGCAGACTTTTACTAAGGAATTTAGATGAAGAAAAGTGCAATGTGGTGGCCTCTACAGTGATCACCAATAAGCATAAATAACAACAGCAATCGTCTATGTAACAGACAGAAAAAGTTCAAAAGTTCCAATGCACGAACTTTCGAGACGATCATGTGAGACTGGGGAGATTCGAAAGATGACTGTCAGTTCTGGAACTGCGAACAGTTAAGTAATCAGTTAAGAAACTGCCTACCCCAGGGTGGGCACAAGGGCTGACAATTTATGGGTGATTAATTCTCATTGGCCAAGTGTGTAGAGTGTTCGTCGAATGGTCGGGGAGACCTGGGTTCAAACCCTGGTCACGTCATACCAAAGGCTTTAAAAATGGTACTTGATACCACCTTGATTAACACTCAATATAAGGTACGCGTCATACCAAAGGCTTAAAAATGGTACTTGCTTAATACTCAGCAATATAAGGTACGTATCAAGAGTAAAGTGGAGAAATCCAGGGAAAGGGGTAACCATATTTACCAAACCCTCCGCTCGGGCAGGATATGACACAAGGTCAACTTTTAAGCGGAGTTTAACAGATTTGAATTCAGAGTATTCCTTCTCCTAGACTAGTTGCCTCACTAAGGCTTAAGAACTCAGTCTGTCCTACGATTTACCCATAGCTGGATAGAGAATAACTGGATTCATACCTCTCCCAAGGGTATTAGTGCTATGTGAAAAGCAATCAACCTGGTCCAGGATTTGAACTCGTGTCGCCGTGTCCATTTCCTACGACGATAACCAGGGAAAGGAGTAACGCCCTCCCCTACACCTCGGTGTAGTAGCTATTGAAAAAGAAGCCTTCTGGTCACCCTCGACTAAAAGGAGACAACTTTACTTTTTAGTTTTTAATTCTCTCAAATATCTACAAAGTATCTGTCCCATGAATTTTAATATTGCTTTTACCGATCTAAAAGGATCAATGAAATAAAAGTGTGTTTTTTTCTTTGCAACGTGATGGTATGTTCTTTTCACTCTGTGATTAAGTGACAACATCTTTCTCTTTTCAATCCCTTTTTACAATTTTCGATAACTCCACAATACAAGAAAAGGAAAATATCATTTACCGCCGAGTAAAATACACCTCCGCACCTTCTGCCCAAAAATATCCAAAAAGTCTACCATACTTTGTTTTGGAGATCAACCATTCGAACGTAGAAGGAGAAGACCTCTAGCAATAAGTAGATATCCAAAAATAACCGTCTTCAACGTGTTTCTTGCTAGTCATCAACTATAGCATGAAAATATTTTCGAAGTTACATGCCAACCTAATTACAAGTGTTCCTATATACTTACAGGACTACACCTGCATAAAATCTATCTCCTTGAAGACACAGGTCAGAGACAAATACTCTAGTCATGCATGACGAAGTCAACTAACAGGATTATGGGTTGATAGAACAAGCACACAATGAGATAGAGTAGTGCAATACAGAGAAGTCGAATAGAAATATCTGTCGAGTGTACAAATCGGTCAAGACTGGGATGGCTCACGCTGTACATTGGCCTAACTCGGAATGATCGTTTAGTGGATTTAGCCAAGTGGATATGATTGTAGACTTACCGATTATGCGCCAAGAGTCCGTACTCGTGAATATTCAAATGAAGTAATGGAAAGTAGAAAAAGTGACAGAGTTGAAATTTTCATAGATGCGATTGTCAGTAATTTGAATTCCGAGACCATCCAGCAATAGAACTAGATTATCAAGTGCTCTAAAGTCATTGAATTGAACCAGACTATTATGCAAAGTAAATATTAGTTTATGGTAACCGTTACTTCTGCGAGATCCCATGGTTCTAGCACAAGCCTAGTCAAGGTTCTATGGAAGACTGACAGTTTCCGATGCTGTAGATACCCCCACTTCATGACACTGATTTTCTTCAATGGAAGAGCTAAATACCATATAATTTAGTATCCGTGTAGCCTCAAGAGTCGTCTGAAAGAAAACTGAATACAAAATCTAACAGATTTAGGGAATCTGGCAACTCTTGCTGAATTTAACGTTCTCCTTTCAAGATTGGTGATCATACGGTTGCTTAAGAGCCTCATCTGCCCAGCAGAAAATATTATAATTTCAAACGCATCAGATATATATACTATAATTAAGAATGCGTCAGTACTGTTAAAAAAAAACGGGGAATAAAGGATAGATATAGTAATTTCAAACACTTTACATATATATGATAATTAAGATAACGTCAGTACTGTTAAATAAAACGATGAATATAGAATAGATATGGTAATTTCAAACACTTCACTTATATATAATAATTAAGATAGAATCAGTACTGTTAAATAAAACAGTGGGTAAAGTATAGATATAATAATTGTGATCGTTTAGAATTTTTGGTTGCTGAGTTATGTCTTTTTAAGTAAGTAAACAAGCTATACTTATTTGCAATTAACATATTAAATGGAGTTTTCATTTGTTTTCTTTGTTTATTAACATATCAACTTTTATGGGTTATTTAATGCCAAAGCCATGGAAGAAAAAACAGTAATCCTTTTCAACCGATTGTTAGGAATATAAGCATTTTTACACGCGTTCAAATCCTGGAAAAGTTAGATTTCATTTTACAAAGCACTAATACCCCTGGGAAAGGTATGCATCCTCTTGTTCTCCCTCCAGCTATGGGTAAATAGTAGGGGAGACAGGGTTCATCAGCCTTGGATAGGCAACCAGTCTCGGAAAAGGAAAGCTCTAAATCTAAACCTGTTGACTCCGCTTAAAAATTGACCTAGTGAAACATCCTTCCAGTGCGATTGGGTTGTTTGATACATACATACATACACGAGGCTCAGGGTTAGGTAAGTAGATACACACGAACACCTAAACGGGTATAGAGTCAATCAATTTGTTTAGTTGATAAAATCATTACGAGTTATGTCAATCAATATTGGAAATTCTACAACCATGGTATTCTAACTGATTTAACTGACTTGGTGTTTCCCGTTGCGCTAATATCCTTGGAAAAGATATGAATCCATTTATTCCGCCAAACCATAGATAGATTTTAGGGAAGTTTGAACTCTTTAGATTTAGTACAACAGCCGGTCCGTGAGAGGAAAAATTCTGAATAAAAATCATTAGCACTCAGCTTTAAAATCCTACTTCATCTCTTCCTCCTGTTTTCAGCTAGAAAACATTGTTTTTCTTCTCGTCACGATCATTGGATATTCATTTTTGCCTACGATAGCAAAGAAACATGAATCTGCGTGCTGTACAAGAAGAACTTCGCCCTAGTATGGGTGACTCCCTTTATTTATAGCATCGATGAACGGCATCGTTGTCAATAAAATAATTTCTACGCTGTCCATCTTCCACTGGCCAAATTCGGGCTGATGAGCCAAATGTGAATGACGTCTCCCCAATAATTATCACCACGCGCACCTAAAGAGAAATGCTGAGAGAGCCTAGCATTTTTGTGACGATTATACATGAGTCACGATTTGTTCAAGCTCCCTCCCTATGAAATTAACATGTGTTGAATCAGACTTGAGGGAATGTGAGATAAATCTTTCATCCCTACTGTTTGATATCCGTGATTAGTCAAGTGTCGATGAATATCGGTGAGTGCATTTTTTCCGAATAGAAGAATTCACTATTACACTTGTCTATACTAGTCAGATACCATTTTTTCCAAACGGTCTCTCAGTTAAAATCTTTTAAAAGAAAAAAAAAATTGTCGATTATTGTTGAAGGTTCATCTTCTAGTGTCATACCACCAATACGCACACGTGATATTTTTCGACAAAGTAATGGACTTTACTGAAGGAATGTTTCTGGTATATACACACAGGAAAGATTGCTTTCCCTGTCGTAGTTAGTGAAATATTTCTGGAATATTCGATATGATTTAAGAAAATAGCTTATCACTAAATCTGGTTGATTCGAAGAAATGAAATTGTGCTTATAGTAATTTGTAGATGCAGTCACCAAATGCTTTCTTTCCCATGGTATGTTTATTTTGTTATCTGTCATGAATTTTCCGTCTAGATATTCCATTCCACTGAATGTTAATCTGTTGGTCTAACATTGCAGAAATGTATTAGTAGGATAATTTATTCCGACTGCAGACCACAAGAATGTTAGCCTCACATCTTTGATCATCTCCTCTACTCCCTACCCTGGAGCACTTACATAACGAGGATCCTAACTAGACGCATTAATCCTCTTTTCTTTCTTCATAGTCTCAGCACTTGGAGCTGTTAGAAAGTCCACACCTTCCAGGCGTCTTGGTTCCACTAATTGGCACTACTGGCAAACTTACATGCTTCTGTAATTTGCGTTGACCTGATAGCGAATCAGCTAAAGAACTTTCTGTTGGCTTACTTTAGCAAAAATCTAACCTGGTGGTCAAGAAAACTTTCCTACAGCAGTTTATATGAAGTGATTACCATGTCAGAGACCCATAGTTGATACTTCGAACTGTTCCCACTGTTTCTCTTTTTCACGTGTATATATGAGACGAAATATATTTCGATAGCAAACTGAAGAGGTCTGTTGTCAATTGACCAATCAACGACTGAAACAAGTCAGATTAAATTTCGATATTTGCTATTCAAAAATTATGGTTGTGGTAGAGTTAACCATAATTGTCTCCCCTTGGATCAGTCACCCATATATCGAAAAGTAACTCCTAATTAATATGAGTACATTTCAATCACCTTGCATATTAAAAGATTCAACAGCTTAAATAACCGCAGTTATATTTGATTAAAGTTTCAAGTCAAGCAAATACTTCACCTGTCATTTTATAACAATGGGCTTGGTTTAACAATCATCAATGTAATTTATGAGTTCATTTTTTCTGTCTAGTAGAGAGCAAGAATTATGAAGCAAAGAATTGGAAAAAAAAGAAAAAAAAAAGAAAAAGATGTATGTTTGATAATTTTATAATTTGATTCTAAATTTTAAGAAACTTCACTGTTATTCGGCTATTGTTTAAGGAAAACGGATGTAATGGTTGTGCCATTCTTATTTGTTAGTAAAAAGATGGTAAGAGATTTTCAAAAGAATAAACAATCTGACAAGAGTCTTGTGTCAAATTAATTACAGTTACATTCTCCTGCAATTACGACAATAGGTGTACTTGAAACCATATAACATCAAATTATTAGTTGAAATTGTAACTGTTTAAAAATGTTTATTAGATTAGTTACTAGTGCGTGAATATATGTGTGAGGTTATGTGTGTTGTAATTTGGGTTCTAGAGTTTAAAGAAATCGGAAGTCATTGTTTAAGGAAAACGGAAGTACCGGTTCTGCCATTGTTATTTGTTCATATAAAGATGACAGGACTCTGTTAGGAGCAAATATCTGATTGGAATTTTATGTTATATTTATTTGTTACTTTGTCGGACAAATAGTGATAAATATCCTTTGAAATTTTCTCTAATAACAGAAAAGAAAAATATTTCAAATCACTCAATAATAATTACACAATTCTAAACACTTCTCAAACATTCAGCATTTAAAAACTTGCCTCACCATCTTATTTTGAAAGAGTCTCTCATAATGTAATATTTAGGTAAGCAGATCACTAATAATGAATTCGATTTTCACTGATTGCCCTCGATTTTTTTACTTTTTGATAAACTAAGCCATAAATCACAGCGATTAAATTTCTGAATTATTTTTACAACAATAAACGTGTAAGTTGCATTTTCTAAAGAGACATATCTGTCTCTTGGCTATGTTCTCAACTTGTGTTTGTCTTCAAAGCAATATCGACTAGGAAAATAGCGAAAGCGTTTACGACAAGTTAACAAAGAAATACTGAACACGATCAGTCTACAATATTAGGTGATAAATCTTTCTCAATATAAACCTATGCAAGATTTAGTTGCACCGAGGGTATACAATTACGAACAGGCTTCGGTTTTCACAGCAAGGTGAGTAGGTGAATTTCATCATTAACTAACATCGTATAAAACAAGCACTTTGAGAAAACTATGAAGGTTATCGAATTGTATTTTTTACCATTATAAAGTCTAATGTTTATTTGGCTTCAGGAGAGAAAAGTTTAGAGAAGACAAATCCTTTTTTCGTCTCTCAATTTATTTTGCATATTGTCAACATGAATAAAAACAGCATCTTTTACTTCGATTTTATGATCTAACAACTAATCTTCTTATATACAAAATATTGCTTCGATATGGTGAGGCTCCAGTTCTAGAGATCTTGGGAAATGAGGAGTATCCATTTATTACCATTACTCGTAGCTTTAATTTGGCTCGAAGTGATAGTACCTGTTAGGATTTTATCTATGAATCAAACAGATTTGTTAAAAATTATTCATATTCGATGGCATCACGTGCAAAATAAATAACCCAAAAAATGTAAATTAATCATGAAATAATTCTACATGGATTAACATGCCATAAAATCAATCAATCAATCATTATATATATATATATAACTTTTTTGTGATTTCTCAGACTGTCTGAAATATAGAACACTGTGAATACGTTACTAATGTAAGATTTGGGCTTTTTCCTCCTTATAAGACGGCGTATTATAGAAGCTTGGTTAGCGTATTGATTATCATTGAAGGAAATGAATCAGTGAGTCACGTTTTCCACTTCCTGCTAATGCTATAAGGAAAATGCTTGAATCCATTTGTTTTCTTCCCAGCTTTGACTAAATAGTAAGACATACTGGGTTATTATAGCAGGGCGGAAAGGCAGAGTGAACCAATGGCTGTCGGTAGTGAGAATGACCATCCTCGTCGGTCAAAGAGACTACGTCGGGTGGGTTGTCTGTGCAGAAGAGAATGACCAGCACAAACACCAGTGGTGACTGAGCAGTGGCGAAATTCTGCTCATGCAAATGACTCGTATTCTACCTTCGCGAGTTTTCGGCTCGACATAAGATGATAAATTTCTGCTTCGGCAAAGCATTCCTAAAAAGAACAATCGGATTGGAAGGACGTGAAAGGAGGCAGTTGCGCGGATAAGACAAGGACGACGACGACGACGACGACGAAGAAGAAGAAGAAGAAGAAGAAGAAGAAGAAGAAGAAGAAGAAGAAGAAGAAGAAGAAGAAACAACAACAACAACAACAACCATAATGACAACAATAATGGCGAAACTGATTTTATTGATATAGAGACGTTTTTCTTCATAATTTGACTCAGTTATTCAGCTTTGATTAAGAAACAAGCATTGGAGAAAAAAATCTCTGTATTTAGATCAACTTTACTCCCCTTAAAAGTTGACTTCTTGTGATATTGTGGTTGGGTAACGTATATAAAAATTTAAAGGTGTATAAGCATAATCCCTATATTTTTCCTCTATTTTCCTACACCTCCCGGCATTCTTTGCCATGTCGGCCATTTGTGCTGATTTTTTTAATTCTTCCCTGCCACCCACCTTACCTATAAGGGATAAATTAGTCTTTTGGGGAGTTTTTTCTGTCTAATTTAAAGTCTGAAGAATACATCATTTGACAAGAATACCAGAAGTTTCTGTCAACTGTGTATAGAATCAGACACTATTTTATATTTTGTCACCTGAAAAAGGCATAAAACTTCCACTTTAACATTTGGTAAATAATGCCTGTCATATAATCGAAAACTTACCAACAAAATCGATATACTACTGATAATCTCTAATTATGTGTACCGGAAAAAATCTTGTACACGATTTATCTATCAATCTATATATATATATATATATATATATAATGGCTCTTAACAAACATTGTCTGAATGACTGACGGAATAAGCTACAACTATTAAAACACAAAAAGACGGTGATAAAATCTTTTTTTTTTTTTTTACATCGCATCTTTAGCGACGTTTATTATATGGCAACACCTCAAGTGATCAGCTTCGATTTCGGGTGACGAACATGGTTATAAAATTGAATCGATGTCCCATTTGTGCTAAGAACATACCAGAATAGAAGGTTGCTGCAAGCCAAAGGTTGTCGCTTCATATTTGGTTGATCGAAATACGATGCCTGAAGACCTCTCTCACCAACCAACTATCATCAAGAGGTCATAATCGACAAATTCTTCTTCCGAAGAGAAGGGAAACCAAAGTTATTAGGGTTGGTTAGATTTTGTAAGGACAGACAGGGAGAAAAGTTCATTTGATTGTGTCAGGAATCGACGATCAAGATTATATAAGTAGATTGTTTGAGACTCATGAAAATTGATAAAGTCAGTTAAAAGCTGTGGACGGGGTAAACGAAGGAGCTTTTCCAAGAGACAAGAATAGCTGCAGACAAGTACCAGCAACAGTTATATGGTAGTCGACAATGAAATCGAAGAACTATAATAATAATAAGAAGAAGAATAAGAATCATAATAATGATAATAACCCAGCACCTGTCTTAGAAAATGACACACACAAACTACTATGGGATAATGATATACAAACGGATCATCTAATCTCGGCCAGAAGACCAGACCTTATAATAATCAACAACAACAACAAAAAAAAAGAAAATCTGTAAAATTGTCGACTTTGTCGACTGACCAAAGAATAAAACTGAAAGAAAGTGAAAAGAGAGATAAGTGCCTCGACCTTGCTAGAGAATTGAATAAACTATGGAATACGAATGTGACAATTATACCCATTGTGATTGCTGCTTTTGGCACGGTAACTAAATGATTATTAAATGGCCTGGAAGATTTGGAAGTTGGCAGCCGAGTGGAGACCATCCAAATAACGGCATTATTGAAAACGGTCAGAATACTGAGAAGAGTCCTGGAGACTTGAGAAATCTTGCTGTCACTCTATCTCAAGTGAAAGACCATCAGCCTACGCTGATGAGAAAAACTCTAATGAGTAGAAGTAATAATAATAATAATAATAATAATAATAATAATAATAATTGCCACTGAATTACTTACTTTGGAAATACACAGAAAAGAAGATCCTCATGTAAACGATAAGAACATACAGCCACAATAAAGGAATGGAGTTTGCAATTGAAAAATGTGCTCTGCTAATAAGGAAAAAGAGAAACATAAAAATAATGGAAGGAATAGCACTGCTAAATAGGAATACATGAAGAAAACGAAAATTACAAGTACCTGAAAATATTGAAAATGGAAAATGAATATTGAATTGGGAAAATGAAAGAAAAAGTAAGAAAGGAATATCTCAGGAGAATAAGACGAGTTCTTAAGACCAGACACAGTATCAGAAATCACGGCAAAGGAATAGATAACTAGCCAGTCATCCCCTGATATGATACTCTTCACCATTCTTAAAATAGACAGAGGACAAACTTAAACAGATGTACCAAAAGACAATGAAATTGATGACGATATACAGAGCTTCACAGTAGATAGATGTTATGGAGACTTCATGTCAAGAAAAGAAGTATGAAGAGCAATCACCAGCATCGAGGATTGCAATAATTCAAAGATTCAAAGAATATACACACAAAAAAAAGCAAGAAATATTGATAACTGCCGATAGTAAAAGAAATATCAACGAAAATAATTTAAGAACAAGCAGAAAAATAGCAATAAAAAATCTAGAAAACAAAAATGAGAAGGAATGCAACTGTATAAATACTTCAAGCGATAAACTGGAGATATTGAACAAGAGATGACCAATAGATGGTTTAGAAGAAAAAAAAACTTCAATAGTGAAACAATCTTTTAATAACTGTTAAGGGAGGGTTATCCCCCCTTGCAAATGATTGAATCTTCCCGGAAGAAGGGTAATAACAAACAACAAGATGGCTGTTTAAACAACAGGTTATGTGTTGGCAGAGCTGCAAATCTACACAAATCTAACTGTTTATAGGTCGGTAAGAAAATAAAAAGAATTTTGTTGTATTAAAATATATTTAACAGTTTTTCGTTGAATTTTGCTATTCCTAAATATTTGGTAAATAATAATAATTCAAGATAATGCCATCTAAAACAATTATATCAAAACAAAAATAGATAATATCAAAAATAATAGCAAGTTGAGATGATAGAGATGAAAAAGTTAATGACATGATAAGAAAATGTTATAAATTTGAGAATACAAAACTAGACACAGCTGGGTAGGAAAGGTAATCCATTGGGAATTATAGAAGTGACCCAAATTTGGCTATGCTAGCAAACAATTTAAGCACAAACCAGAATCTGTCCATGCAAATTTAGATGCATACATTATTTTGGATTTTGAAAAAAAAAACAAATGGCACAATTGTATAGAACTTGAGTTAAAACTAAGGTAAGCTTGGTAGAAAAATAAATTAATCTCGGTTTTACCTGATTTGTGAGTGAGATAAATATATATGTGTCGACGGGAATAATGACAGTTCTTCAAGCCTAGGCATTGGTTTGCATTATGAAGTCTGATTTATTGAAATATAAGAAAATCACTTCAATCGAATTGATAATCCAACTCCATCTTCCAACTACATGTTTGCTTCATATATTTAGCGTTTTTTCAGACTAAGATAAGTTTGTATATATCATTATTAGGTTGTTTGAAGATAAGGAAGATATTCAATCGAATTACCACTCAATAAGGATCAATATAAGCATTTGTATGTCTGTGATATACTAACACTGAATAAATAGAAAGAAAAACAAGACAAGCTCATTTATACATTCAGAATCATTTAATATATACATTACGTACATACATGTATTGAAAAGAATACACAAACATGTTACAGCGGGTAGAAATGTACACATCGTGTTCTAAGAACAGTGTGGGCAACTGTTTCAATAATAAAAAAGGTGTATTTGAGGATGGAAAATAAAATGATCATAGCCATATGTATTTTCTGTCCCATGACAGGAACAGAAGACATCGTCTCCATTATTAAAAAAAAAACAATGGCAAATGAGGTTGAGAATAGGTTTCTGAGACTGTTAGATGACACCCTCCGAATCACCAAACTGACATCTCCATTCTCTAATGTTGATAATCATTTATTGTCTCCTTACATTGTGATATATTATTTATTTTTATTCATATTTTTTGTGTTTGAGTCGGTCAGCAGTGTTCGAGTTCTTGTAAAATCAGATTTTCAAATACTGACATCCTTGCAAAACAGATTGTCACAAAACAATTTTCAAATTTCTAAGTTTTTTCCTTGTGTTAGGTTTACTAAGAAAATATCGATATAATTTTTATTAAAACTTTTACAAGAAAATTTAAAATATTTACTTCGGACAATTTTTTTGTAAAAATATTAATCAAAAATATTAGTCTTAGAATTTTTTCTGGATAATATCTCCGGCTAATCATTCAGTTTTTATGAAACATAAACGTTCTCAGGTGTTGATTATTTATATTTAAAAACGACAGGACAATGTGCAACTTGGGATGTTCCACTTGAATAAAGAAATCAAATAAAATCTGCGAATATGTCTTCGAAACGTCTCATGTGTAACGAGATCTCATGAAATTCTTTTTTTTTATTTGTATCATTTGTCGTTCTTATAATTTCATTTTCATCCAAAAACACTAACAAGAGACTATTTCAAAAGAAAGAAAGAAAGAAAGAAAGAAAGAAAGAAAGAAAGAAAGAAGGAACGAATTGAGGAAAAACTGAAGCGAGGAAGGAGAGAAAGAAATATCTAAAGAAGGAAAGAAATAAGCATAGAAAGAAAGAAAGACAGAAAGAAACAGAAGAGGAAGAAAGAGAGAAAGAAATAAATAAAGAGGGAAAGAAATAAGTATAGAAAGAAAGAAAGAAATGATGAAAACAGAAGAAAGAAAGAAAGAAAGAAAGAAAGAAAGAAAGAAAGAAAGGAAGAAAGAAAGAAAACGAGTAAAAGGTCAAAATGAAAACTGTAATCACAAAGAAGAAAAGAAAACGAAACAAAAAAAGAAAAATTAAAATAAAAGATAAAACACACGCTACTCTCTGTTTTGCAGGCAAACAGAATTCTATTTATTTATTTTATTTTGAATTTACTTTTTATTTTACGTTAGAATTCGACGACGACATTTCCATAAAGAAAATCCAATTCCAGCAAGTTCTATGGAGTAAAGAAATCTCAGCAAAAAAGACTGAATAGTTCAATCAGCGAGATTCGCAGATGGTCATTGGCCTGGACAGTCGAATTGAGTGTCCAGTTATTCAGCTGAAACGACCAATCGTAAATACATTTTGAAAATGAATAGCATGTTACAAAATCGTTACTTACACACAGGTGTAGGGTTAGTGAGATTATTGTCCAATTATTGGCAGTGAAAAGCTTAATTTTCTAAAGACTTCTCTCCCATCGTTCACAACAAAGAGTCCCAACGCCATAGAATAATAAAAAAAAAGTTGAAGGGTCTCATAATATTTGAAGAATATCGGCTACAAACCAAAATGAAAACGTTCTGATTGGCGCCAAGTGGAGTCATTAAGACGATCTCTACATAAACATGGATGTTTCACATAACCTATTTATGTCAAAATAAGCTACAATGGTTGATATTCCATAAGACTCAACCAACCAACCAACCAACCAGCTAGCCATTTTCGTCAATAGAGTGTCATGAGAAAAAAGTTTTCATCGTGGGTAGCATTTTGGGATATCATCTCTTCTGAAAATATATAAAATTGAAATGTAATCAACTGAGATACATTTGATTGTTTAATTGATTGATTTTAAGTGTATCTAAACCCATCTGGGAACCTAGGGATCACGTCCAAGATTTTTGCGCGGTTGTTTATTAAGTGTTTTTTTACACACGGTTCGATGTCAAATATTCCTATCTAATACAAATAATTTTCACCCAGTTGTATGGTTTCAAGTATTCCTATCTAATACCAATAATTTGTACACAGTTGAATGGTTTCAAGTATTCCTATCTAATACCAATAATTTGTACACAGTTGTAAGATTTAAAATATTCCTATCTAATACAAATATCTTATAAACGATAACATTGCTTCAAGTCATTGTTTTTATAATATATCAGTCATTTATATGCAAACAGTCATATGGTTTCAAGTTAGTATATCAAAGTAAAGTTGGCGACCCTTGTCGAGGGTGACCTGAAGGCTCCCTTTTCAATAGCTACTATACTGACGTGTATGGGAAGGCGCTACTCCATTCCCTGGATTGCTCTACTTTATCCTTGATCCGTACCTTATAATGCTGAGTGTTGAGCAAGACGGCATCGAGTACCATTTTTTGAGTCTTTGGTATGACTCGACCAGGGATTGAACCCTGGTCTACCAGACCATTGGTGAACACTCTACTCATTAGGCCAATGGCCCGGTTTCAAGAAACTCTATATTAACAATCATAACTTCAAGTAACTATTCGTAATTCTATTACTTTGCTTTCATATGGTTACATGTATTCCTATCTAATACAAATAATTTGCAAACAAATCTACTTTACCCATCGAGAGAATCCTCACAAGCCCTCCTACTCGGGGTCAGAGCGAACCTGGATCTCCAGAACTAGAACCTCACCATTGGATGTAATTTAATGTCATACCCGAGAGACAAGAATTTGAGGTCATTTTCTCTCTCCTACTGTCACGACTGCCTCGATAGTCTTCCACATTTCTCTACCTCCTTTACCCACGCTCTCTCTCTCTCTCTCTCTTTCTCTCTCTCTCTCTTTCTCTCTCTCTCTCTCTCCCTCTCAAACACACACACATAGAATCGGCTTTATATATTATCCCCTTATCACCAGCTGTCATTCTTTATCATTTCTCATATTTTTCCCAAATGATTAATTAGTCCACCTAAGGAACCGTGATGATGTACAGTTGCCAAATACCTAAATACTTAACTTTTCATAACTGATCATGGCTCGTATATTCCATTATTGAAAGTTTATATTTCATCTTTTCTCGTTTTCTTTTTTCTCGTGATTTATTTCTGTTAATAGAAAGCGATGCTAAGTAATTCCTCTTAATTTCTCAGGATAATGGTGCTTACTTCGTAGATACGGCTGTAGAAATCATTATAATATTCGCTTACCGTCAATAGAATGTATTTGTTTTTCTGTTTCAATAATCCAACAAACATTAATCCCTTAATTGTTCGTGCCAATTATTTCTTTTCCTAAAGAATTTTCCTTATGTCAAATGTTAACTACGAATTTACCATCATCATTTATCCGAGACAGACTATTACTCTTATTTTGGTTGGTATAACCACAACATTTTGAACGCTGTACCTGTTTGAGCAGAAAAGATATGGTATTACAAGTGCTAAATAACGAGGCATGCGAGATATCTAATATCCCATGGTTAGAAAACATTCAACACGTCATAGATTAAATAAAAATTTGGTTCAAAATTTCACGAAGGATAGCGGTTACGGCAAATATATACCTGGAGAAAACTTGTGAATAGAGACAGTAACATTGAGAGTCTTACAAACAAGATGAGGAAAATTAAATCATGTTAAAAATGCTGATTAGAACTTCCGATCTCAGATATTTTGAAAGATAAGAATTTACCTGTACTGTAAAAAAGGCATTGATATATATAATTTTGAAAATACGGTAAATTTTGCAAAATAATGGCTCAAATTTCACCCATGAAAAAAATTGCTTTATTTTTCAGTATGGTCTCCATTCTTTAAAACATTTTATTTCCCATGGAAAAAATTATATTCCTTCAGCACAGAAATCATTGGACTAGGTTTTTAGCCATTAGTTCACTGGGCTTTTCATTTCACATCGATTGAAAGCTTTCTTCGACGCAGAAATTTTTGAAAGGATCAAACAAGGGGAAATCAGAGGGGTTAGCTATGGACTGTAAGGAAGTGGTTGGAGTTGTTCCCTACCAAACTGACCGGTGGTTTCCTCTGTTCTTGGTGATGAGTGAGGCATTGCATTGTCCCGGTGAAACCCAAGCGACTTTATAAACGGCATGATAATCATGAATAATTTTGTGTACCAAGAGATGTACTCTTATGGATCCCCACACATGGCCGCGCAAAAGCAGGACGACCAGCTCGAACGTACATTCAGCAGCTATGTGAGGATACAGGATGTTGTCCTGAAGACCTACCTAGGGCGATGAACGATAGGGAGGAGTGGCGAGAGAGGGTCAGGGATATCCGTGCTACCAGCGCGATATGAGGATGATGATGATGATGATGATACAGCAAGAAACAAATAACAACGCTTATTTATAACAATATAATCTACGTCTTTTCTTTGCCTTTTATTACTCGGAGTGTACGAAAGTATTGGGTGAAAGAGGGATTCGAAGAGAGCTCAGATGAACAAATAATGCAAGATGCGAATATTCTTTGAACCGTTTCTTCTTCTTCTTCTTCTTCTTCTTCTTCTTCTTCTTCTTCTTCTTCTTCTTCTACCTCAAGACTATAAACATTTCATCTCAGATTCTTTGCTTCTTGACTTCAGGGCTTTCTCAAGGCACCCATTTTTTTTTAAATGTACACGCTTTCGACTTTAGCCATTCTGTTTCTTCACTCTTCTCATTTTCATGTCCAAGTCCATATCAAGGCCAAATCACCTTCTCTGCTTTCGTGAGTCTGGCATTATCTCAAGACATTTAACTATTTTAATATTCGACCGCTTCCCTATGGTTGCGAATCTGTTTGTTCGAGCTTTTCTGCTTCGTGCGTCTCGATCAGCTCAGAACTTTCTCTATCTTTCAACCCTGGGCAGACTGGCGCAAGGCCAGTTTAGAGAATGACAACGTTTTATAGCTCTTCTACCGGTCTTCGTCCTTCTCTCTTAAGTGGTTGTATAATTTTCGGACGCTCACGCAATCTCGTGGTCATACTTCCTATCATGCTATTCATTATATTTCCGTCGTGTTTTGTTTACTTTTAGACACAGGTTCCCATCCAGATATGCCCAGCACCAGTGTCGACTTCCTTCCAGATGCCACCCATGCAATTTACGCAGCATATCAAAGTCAATATCCAACGCTAACCAGAATACCTAGTTGTTCAGAAATGACCTGTGTTGTAAGTCTTCTCTCAGCCTAAATGAGTGCATTAACTGAATCCACAATTCAAGGTTTTCTTGTTTTTGTAGACCCGCTAGGCTTGTCTTGCTCTTGAAGATATTTCGACCTTTTCTTAACCAATTTAGCTCATTTGCAAACATTTTTTGACTAAAGCATGCTCATCAATATGCATCACACATTCTTCGGTAAATTTTACATTTTGCATTTCTCAGTCAACCAAAAGTTTGATTATAGACCTTTGTTCAAACTTGAATCACTCTGTCTAATTTGCCGCCGCTTTGAGTGGATTCAAAATAAATATTTTGGGGAGATTAAATGATTTTCCTATAAACCAATTCCAAACAATGCAGATTTTATAAACTTTTTTTTCCAAAGATTCCTCTTATTTATTGAATGACACTCATATATATATATATATATAGAATACCCCTTATCTATTGAATTATCCTCATATATATATATATATATATATATTGATTGATTGACCGTCGTATGTTCTACTTATACATAAAATTAAAAATGCCAAAGCCGAGTGGTTCTTAAAGTAGCTGATCGAAGACTTTAAGCTGTTCACTTCAGTTTTGTCTCGTCTCGTAAATGGTGGCACATAATGACGTTTTTAAACCCAAAATAAAGATAAGAATTTTTCCCCACCGGAGAGATATTTTTCAACGACACAGTTACCAGATTTTGAAAGTTCTAAAAGTTTCCAAAGTAAAATTAAAAGATTGAAAGATTTTGCTTGTCATATGATGATATCAGCTTCGAATGGCACAAATAATGTTTATTGTTTAATGGCATAACAACATTTTTAGGTTATTCAATGCTATCCCAATAAGAAAACAATAGTGGTACAATTTATCACACAGTTGGGGAAATAAAAGAATTTATTCCTTTCCCAAGTGAACATAATACAGCGATTGGACTTTGTACCCACTTATTTAGATCTCAGAGATCAGAACGTCAGCCAAAATGACCAGCGGGCTTTCTTTACGAATCAGCAGCTATAAAAATTTCATTTTTACCCACATACTGGAAGCAGCACCCCACAAAACAGCAGCTGTATGGTCTCCTACCTCCTATCATGCAAGCTATTAATGTAAGACAAGCAAAACATGTTGAGCATTGCCGAAAAATTAAGAACGAACTCCTAAACGGCGTTCATCATTTCCCCAGCAAAATCTTGTATTAATTAACAATATGAGGGCACAGGGTGCCATTTAGAGGATTTATGAAGAGCAATGACCAATATGAACAAATAGTGATTGAAAGAGCCAAGAGAATCCATGGTATCAGCACATCTTGGATGGAGATGTTGATGATGATGATAATTGTCTGGCAATGCATCAAATCGGGGAATATAAAATCAGGTTGAAATATCAAAATATTTTTCTTCTGGGTGGGGATATCTTGATTCCCGATAAAAGCTCATACCGATTTTTATAAATGTTTTTTATTTATTTGACAGTGTTGATGCTGTGTTTTTTTATCGAATGGTATGTCGTTTAAAATGCCCGATTCTTATTAACACAAACGCTCACTGTAACGTTCGTATGCTAATATCTTAATCAGTTTTAAAATGCCTTCCTCTTGACGTCCAACGCTAGTCACCGTACTTGACTGTGGCTCTAATTCCATGACTATCACATGCGTTTCCAGCTAGTTGGGTTATCAACTCCCTCTGTGCCCACGTTGAGTTTGAAATATCCACAGATGAGGGATTGCGCAATCTATCCGGAACTTCTGACGCTTCCAGGGGTTCATTGGAATAAGTTACATAGGTGTTGACAATTCAAAGACAAGGAAAACTCTCCGTTAACAATTTACAACTATTTATTGAAATATACTAATGTGACAATAATATATATATATATATATATATATATATATATATATATATATATATATATATATTATTGAATGGATGAATGTAAATGTTGAACGGATGTATGTAAACAATAGTAATTGTGACTCATAACCGTTTAAAATTTACGTTACAGCTAATGGCTCCTCGTGGCTAAATGGTTAGAAGCCGTGCTTGAAGTTTGAGTCCACCGGGTTTCGATCCCAGCTACGGGAAGCTTATGTCGAGCCACGCTGATGAGTTCTGATAGAACGAAAAAGATCTGTCTGTGGATGACTATATATTAATAGAAATTGTGTTGTTTTTTTTTCTTATATTTAAGACTAACAAATGAATATCTAGCTGGAGCAGTTTTTCTATCTTACTCAATTTTTTTCGGAGGGTGAGGTTTTTCCTGGAGAGGCTTTAGTTCTTGGAGAGATTTCTCTCCTTATTCTTTAGTCTTTGGTAAGGACATCGAATATCTTCCCTCTTCTAACCTTAAAAAACATATTTTTATTGAGGTATCCTATGGGAACAAACATTACCAATTAGCTTACCAATCACAGATCATATCGTATTCTATTACTTTTTGACTGGTCAGCCAATCAAATGCGTTTATCTCCGCCTGTGGTAAGAGTATCCCTTTCTCGCATCAGATTGTAATTAGTCATCAAATCAAATCACAATACAGGTACTTGGTTAATTAAAGGTCCCAGCTCATGCCTTGTGGGGCAGTATCTCTTTTCATATTAAACAAAACAAAAATCAAAGATCTGATTAATCAGTTCAAACATTTGATCTTTTAACCCCAATAGGCAAGCAAAAGATGACATGATTTAAATGTATCAATGAACCGACAAAATCGCAACCCTATTAACTCGTCGTTTTGATAATTTAAAAGTTAGGGTAGTAATAGTCTCTCATTGACCTTTTAAATTGATTTTTGAATTTCTTTCAAAGTCAATAAAATTTTATTTTTCTCAATAAAAAACTGCTTCATACTCTCCCGAAGATTTTAGCAATAGTAAATATCTCAAATTGACTTATACCTCCCTCCCTATTTTGTCATTTACATAATAGACCATACGTAAAGGAAACGCCTCAATTTTTAACTGCATGCATTGTTTCATTCTTGAAATTTTTTTTTAGTCCTTTAAACAGAGCATATTTTCACTGGGAAAATAGTAGTGGTCCTTCCTTTTTGGCTGTTGATTGTCATGCTGCTTTGCTGCTGATTTCATTACACTTTGTTGCTTGGTGGTGAGTGGCCATTGTCTTCACCTCTTCAACAATCCCGCGCAAAATAACTGATCCTTTATTATTTGTTTTTTTTTTTTTCAATCACGGTTGTATTATTATGGCTAGTATTAAGATAACTGAAACAACCATTAAGCTACTAGGATTTTTTTAGAATAGTCCATGCTGAAGTATCTACGAGAATCATTGAATAAGTTTCCAGACTTTTTTCGTATGGGCACTTTTATTGATAGTACACACATGAAACTCTACTCACCCTTCGAAGTAATCTCCTCCGGCTGCAATGCACTTGTTGTACCGTTCCAACAACTTCTGGACGGCCTTATGGAAGTCCTCTTGTGGGAGCGTGTCAATGACCTTCGTCACAGCCTCTTTCATCTCCTCAATTGTCTCATAACGACAGCCTCTGAGCTAAGGGAATAACCAAAAGTCACAGGGAGCAAAGTCTGGGCTATAGGGAGGCTGAGGAACTGTCTTGATGCCCATCTTGGTCAAATAGTCTGTGACAAGGATGGATTTGTGGACTGGTATATTGTCCTGGTGGAAATGCCACTGACCCGATTTGAAGAGTGCTGGCCTCTTCCGACGGAATCTCTTCTTGAACTCTCTTAAAACCTCAACATAGTAGCCCTAACCCTAACCCTTTGGTCAATCAAATCTGGTGTTTTGACTTCCTTTCTCCTCCTACACCTCTCATCATCTCTCACAGATTCCCTGCCTTCCTTGAATTTCTTATGCCACTCAGAAACTGATGCTCAATTCATGCAAGATGCTCCAAAAGCAGTCTGAAGCATTCCATACGTTTCTTTGGCATTTTTCCAGGTTTAAAACAGAATTTTATTGCATATCGTTCTTCTAATATCGGCACATGGCTAACGAAGGCATGGACAGCTATCAATAGGCTTTCGATCATATGGAAATGAAACCTGACCGATAAAATGAAACGCTGTTTCTTCTAGGTAGTGGTCGTGTCGATATTCCTATATGGATGCACTACTTGGACGTTAACTAAACGGCTCGAGAAGAAGCTTGACGGCCAATACACAAGAATGATGCGAGCAATATTGAACAAGTCCTGGCAGCAGGTTCGGTAAGGCTTCAATTCTATAGGAGAGTTATTTCGCGAGCTTATTTTCTTTTGAAACGACTGACTTCGCCCCCATTCTTTCTCTGAATATTTTTGTTGCTGTATTTTAGATTTCTTATTTTCCTTCTATGTTCCTGAAGTACATTGAGGTCATTTTGGTTAAACTTACCTTTACGTGTCCTAATTGGATACATCTCAATATAGTTAACTTGTTTTCTAATCTTTACAAATGATATGTTCTGGATGATCACCGAGTTAATAAACGCTCCACTCTGACCGTCAGAAAAATCGTAGACGAGATTGATCAGCTCCGGTTTATTTGTAGATCAGTTCTTTTTTTCTTTGAACATTTATTTTTCCTTATTAAAAATGTATCAGGGTCTCCATATTTTTATTGTCTTATTCTTATAAACTGAATATCCCCTGATAATGCTCTTAGGGTGAAATTGATAAACAAAAATTTTTAAACTTTCTACCAAATTGACGGTTGATTTGTTCGTTTCGTCAACGTCTTTCCGAAGAGCATTACCACTAAGTGAAACACTTTGTCTATGATTTGAATTCAGTTCCGTCTCCACTTCTTACAACGGTAACCATTACGCCATGCACGCTCCCTCCTTTATTAATTTTTTTTTATTATATCAAGCTGGCCATCTCAATGAGTTTTCAAACCGTCTTATATTAGGAAAAGAAAACTTTTTGCATCTTCTAAAGTTTTTATGGAAGACTCTAAAAAGGGACTTCTAGAAATTTTTTAAACATAAAAACATGTATACGCAGTTTTTTTTCTAATTCAGAGCTTTTTATGTGTATTGCACTAACAAAACCTACGTTATGATGTGCCGTTTTTTGAGATAGAAGCCTGGTTACATACAAATATAAAACTTTAAATCACCCATAATACGTCTGTTTTATTGTATTCCATAATTAAAACGCAGACTTGCTATAATTGTGATAAACTTTGACCAGTCACCTTTTTTGACATTTCCACTGGTTTATCGATGTGTTGGCAGCAGAGAACATTTCACAACACAGAGAATTTTCTATTGGAATCATTGATCTCTTTGGATGATTAGGGTAGCCATCCTTTCTATTACTGGTATTGGGTCAATAGAGAGGAAATTTGTAAAGAACTGGATCGATATACATGAAATATTGTTTTTGTTTTGCATAATCAACGTTTAAATGCTGAAAAGGCGAAATTCTAAATATTTAAATTTCCAGACAAACGCAAGCAACTCAACGCAGACTGGAAATATTGTGTTTACATTTGTTTAGACGGAGGATGGGGGATTTTAATGTGTTATTTTTTGTTTTGAGGAGAAACTTCAGGAAAAACATTATTTCCATCTTGTTTAATTAAGTTTCGTAGTTGAGATTTAAAAAGGCTGAAAAAAAAGTATCTTAATGTCATTTTCTCTGACTTTTTCAACGATTTTCTTTCATTCTCTAGAATTATATTAGCGTTTCCTCATTTTTTTTTCTTTATTTCTCATTCTGTTGTTTTCTGGAGTTCTTTTTCATACGTTCATTTTTTGGGGCACAAATATCCAATTATCTTTTATTTTTCTTTGTTTTGTCATCAATATATATATATATATATATATATATATATATATATATATATATATATATATATATATATAATTTACTTCCTATCAATCTATCGACCTATCTATTAATCTATCTATCTGTTCTAATCTATCTATCTATTTCTTTCTTGGTTGATAGATCGATAGATAGATCTACATCCTTTCCAATCTATTTTTTATCCACATCTTTTCTTTAATTTTTGTACAGTTATTTGTTTTCTCTTTTCCTTTATTTTTTTCTATTTCTCTCTGTTTGTTAACTGTTTTTTTTTCTTTCATCGTTCATTTATCTCAGCTTTTTCCCTTCATTTTTACTGTCTTCATCTTCTTTTATTCGTTTTTTTCCCAATTTTACACACGCTCAACCTCTCATAGAGAAAAGTCCCTGTGGTTTAGAGGGCTAACGTGATCAATTGCACACTATCTGAGTAACCAAGTTCGCACTCTTGTCGAGCTTTAGGTCCAGTTTCTACTAATCACTTTAGGAAAAGTTAAATCTTCTTTAACCCTCCAGCTATGGCTTAAATAGAACCACTGCTGTTCTTCTTTTCGGATTTTTTCTTCCTTTTTTTTTTTTTCCTTTCTTCTGACCTTTCATTCTACGTTTTTAGTCTCATACACTACTTTGTGTCTGCCTTCCACTTCATCTTTCTTTTTTTTTTCTTTATTTCATCTTTTCATCTCTATTGTTAGTTTTTATTTCCTTTTTTTCTTCCTTCTTTCGTTTATCTTTTTTTATTTCTTTCTCTTTTTCTTTTTCTTTTTCTTTTTTTTTTCTATATTAACTTTATTATTCCTTTAAGTTTCTTGCTTTCTTATTTCTTTGATTCTTTACATATTTATATGTTTATTAAATCAATTCGTTGCTTTTGGCTCATATGATCTTCTTCTGTTTGTCTCCTTCTTTTTCCTTCTCTTCCTTATTTCCTTCTCATATTCTTTAAGATGTTTTGCAGTTTCTCACTTTTTAGATTTCTTTCTTTCTTTTAGACTTTACATATTTATTTCTCAGTTTAGCAAAAACTATTTTCTGTTCTTTTGGTTTATAATAACGTTTTTTTTTTTCTTTTTTTATTTGTGGTCTTTCTGTTTTTCCCTTCCATTTAACTTTCAATTTTTCCTCTCAGATAATGAATACCCACTTCTTGATTTCACGTTCAAATACAAAATTCACTATTCTTTCGAAAAAGAAATAATTCTTACGACCTTTTGTTTGCAGTTTTAAAATGAAACCATAATTCTGCATTTATTGTAATCAATAAAGTATGATTTGACCCTTACACAAACAGCTCATTGCTCACGCCTAGGTGAATTTACTTTTGAAAACTTACTCATTTAAAGTCGTTAACACATTTACATACAGAGATACTTATATAAAATCTATGGAGAAAGCGTCTAGATTTTTAATATCAGCAAAAAAATTACTTCAATAAAGGTAATAATATCTTAGTCACTTTGGGACATCCTAAACTTATCTTATTTACCGCTTTTCAGAAGTTTTTTTAATTTCCAAATATATGCAATAACTTCTCCTATAATTAATCGCTAAGTTACATCCAGGTTTGTTGAACACTTTTCAGGATATTTAAAAAGTCTGGCTACTAACCAAAAACTAGTGAGGATTATATATTTATCTAATCTCCCAGCATGAACATGATCTGACATTTGATTATTCTTAAGCTGATTTTAACAGGTTCGAATTCAGAGTTTTCCTTCTTTTAGACTGGTTGCCATGCCAAGGTTTGAGAGCCCATCCTACTGAACCATTTACCAATAGCTGTGGAAAAAATAGTTGGATCCTTACCTTTCCTAAGGATATTAGAACTATGTGAGATGCAAACAGCCTCGTCCAGGGTTTGAACTTGATTCGCCGTTTCCATTTCTTATGATAGTAAACGTTAAACTATGAGTTTACTTCCTGGACAGGAATTAATGGATTCATGGTTTTCGAAAAAGCAGCAGCATGAAGTGAAACGCAAACAGCCATTTTCTGGATTTCAGCTTGGTTTGCCAAATCGATTACCTACGTCGATAACCGTTATTCTACACGAGCAAAAATAGACGGAATTCCTATTTAAATTTACATAAATGTACAAAATAGAAGATATTTTGTTTTTGATAATGGCTCGGGGGAACCCCTGTGTCCTACGGGCTAATGTGCTGGACTGCAATATCGTAGAAGTAATAATAATGGCTATAAAGTGGGGCCTCAGGGGAAAATGAGTTATCAGTTTTGGTTTGGCTTTCATTGTTTAATCGTATATGAACCTTCGTGAGTTATTTGATAATAGACTATCCTTGCATAAAAAAAAGAAGTGGTATTATTTTCCTAAAGTAATAGTCCGAAACTAAATATAATAGCGCAACTGGAGTTCGAACTCGCTTACTGCGATGTCGTAATCCAGCACATTAGCAACAACACCACGGGAATTCCATCCAACGAGTCATCAGCGATAAGAAATGTGAGAACTGTAGCCCTAAATTAAACTCATACTCCGATTATCCATCTATGGTCTTTAAAAATGGAACATCAATTTTTACATTAAATGAATTACGGTCAAGTCATACCAAAGGTACCGGTTCCGGAAGTTAAGCATCGCTGATTCTGTTTAATATTGATTTAAATGGGTAACCACATAAGAAGCAGTAGGTAATGTAAGCAACCTGACGCATGTGTGTTCTATCAAAGCAAAGGATGGTAAATAAAAAAAAGTGCGCATTTTCTTGACGAAATTGTCTGAAAATGTTTATATCAACAAGAAGAAATTTAGGGGTATATATCCACTTCCCTGCATTGTATTGCTAGGATGTGTAAAAGCATTCATAGGAAGCACCCCACATGAAAACCCCACAGGATGCACAGTTTCCGAATGGAACAAAAAGTAGTTTATATTTGTCGGCAATATATAACAGCCTCTACCCCTTAGACTAAGGGAAAAAGGAAAAATGTCAATATCTTTATTTCGTTTTATCGCCCGAAAAATTAGAAAAAAAAAACTAAAAATAAATGGCTGTGTTTACATTTGAGTCGTAAAATAATGTCTCTGAGTCGATTCGAAAATGGAGCAAGATTTTGCTTAGACTTTCTACCAAAGAGAAAAAATCCCCAAATACGCCAAAAACACCGAAAACTTTAAAAAATATCCCAGTGCCTTATTTCAGAACTGTATGGCGCCAGATTTTACAGGCAAAGCACTTGTTTTAAATGTACTAATTGGCTTTGTAATGAAACTCTCGCACATCCCCGACGGCTAAGACCGCGTTTATTTTCTTCAGGCAACAAAATAAAAGAACGAAGATCGATACAGTTTAATTGTACAGCGTAATTCATGTCACATCTATGTATAAAGAAAGAATCTTTTATCAGTGGCTATATTTACATATGAGTGTCTTCTCCTATTTGCGAACACTCATACTCCATCTCTCCTTTCCCCTGTCCGAAACTTTCACAGACACACATATACACATACGTATACATATACAAGGATATTTGATTAAGAATATTTGCAAGTGGTGTGGTCAAGAGGTCACTTCAACACGAAGTATATTGGTTTTAGTAAACAACTCTCAATTTCCATAACTATCTAAAGATGCCTTTCCCAAAAATGATGATGTGAAGACTAACAAAAACAAATGAAATATGATTAAACACTTTTTTGTTATTTGCATTACTTAATTAAATTTTCCATGAACCATTATGAAAAGTTCAAAAGATGAAGTATTGAGATTAATAACTGAATTGCTGGGATTAATATCCACTTCTTCGCGTTGGTTATAGGTGTTGCCAAGCGATTGGTGCTTGCTGTTACCTGTTCCCAAGAAGAAAACCAAAGCCGTAAATTGTAGAGGTAGCTGTCAATCTAACACCAAGATAAAAAGAAGCAGACAAACACCTTTTTGATTATTATAATTCTACTCTCTCAAAGTACATTTACATTTGAATTAAATGATTTTCAATCTGCTTTCTTTAAAAAATTAGGAAAAATCTTTATCAACACTTAACTTAACTGATTAAAATCCCGACCCCTACTCATTTACTCACTCAGAGTAAACCTTCTGTTTCCTCTTTGATTATAGAAGCAAAATTTATCCGGTCTCTGCCTCTTATCTGACTGGTGTTGTTTTATAGCTACCATGAAGTGTATAGCAGTTTAAAATACATTGGCTCTTAAAACAATGATATTTAAACACTTCAAACTGAATAAACGTCTTTAAATCCTTTGTATTATGGATAGATATTTGAAGCTACACTTGTTTACAAATCATTTTCTTACTTTTTGTGAGTTTTTCTTAGTTTTAACTTGAAGGTTTTCACTGAAGTTTGACTGACTGAAAGTCTCTTCATGTCTCCAAACCTCTTTTACTTATGAAAACCGATCTTAACAGTGCTGTGGTTTGTATGGTCTTAATTCTGATCTTCAATCCTTCTATTTGAAGCCTTTATGCACCGTTCCTGGTGTACTAACAATAATTGGTATCACTGTCAACCTCGTGTTCCAAGAGTCATTTTTATCTCTCTTGCAAGATCCAAGTATTCTATTGTTTTGTTCTATTTCCCTTTTTCTTTATTATTTTTTCTGTTGCTATTATATTCGAACATTATTGCTATAAAATAGGAACAGTTTCATGAAACCATGTAAATCCTTCCCCTGGAGAAAAGACGGGTTTTGGCTTTAAGTAACCTACCAAATATTGCATGTCATAAAACTAATCCCATTATCAAGCAACATGTATCAAGAAAGGTTGATGTTGATTGAGATCGTCTCCATTCAAGTTTTGTTGGTTGAACGAAAAATAATGGAAAAGTGGATAAAAATTGGCTCCAAGCCAGGAAATTTATACATATTTTTAAAAAAGTCAATAGATATGATCATAGTTTCTCCAGTAGAAATTATAAAAAGCTAGAAGTAAATTTCAAGTCAGAGGAGAGTACCATCAAGAAAGATTGAGGACCACTTATATAGACATTTGCAGAATATTTATCTTACTCTCTATAATGGTTACGCAATATTGGACATGATTCAAAAAAACTTTGTTAAGCTCTAAAACTTAACTGCAGTGAAGGGAGCCATTTTATGATGATTTCGTCTTTGAGAATTCCTCTAAGAGAAGATAAAATCCACCAAGAATGGACATAACTTGTCTTTTAATATTTCTCTCTGAACGTTTCTTGGTAGGCATTGTGAGATTAGATGGTTAAAAGATATCTACTTATGTTTCTTTAACTTAGCCGTAAATAAACTAATAACAAATAAGACAAAATAATTTTTGTTTTATAGCTGAACGTTCTGCCTTCATGAAATATATCTTACACAAACTAGAATATCTAAATTATTTGTATTTTTTAGCATAGTTAAGGTCTTGAGTGCCAACTCATGTTCTTTAAAAGATGTTCACTCCCATACCATGAATGTTTTGGAAAATGTAATTGTTTTCTTCTGAAAACCATCTTTATATCTTTTATTTAAACTGCACCAGACAAAAGTTCCTGCACCATCATATTGCCTAATGCAGATTCTTTATTCCTCAATGAATGTCGCTTTATAATGGTGATTAAAGTCATGTTCTGCACAATAGCAGACTTTTCAATGAAAATATTTGGTTGAAGATGGCACATTAAATTGCTTTATTCTCTAATGCAGAATTTTTAACTGTATTTCCTCTTACAAAATGTACGCTATGGTGTGTCGTTTTTGTGAGGGTAATGAGAATTTTAGTAAAATAAAAAAATACATGCATTTAGCGATAAGGCAGACACCACAAAGGATCAACCATTTGACTGGAAATTGCTTTATTTACTAAAGGTGTTTCAATGTATATTACCAAAAATCTCACTATAAACCCTTTTTCTAGGTTGTGATTACAACAAACGTAAAGTGTTTAGGCTTTTTTTGTTTGGTTTCTTTATTTAATGGCATATCAACCTTCCTGTGTTATTTTCTGCCAAAATCATTCTTGTGGAAGAACAGTAATAGTACTTAACTCATTGATTTAGTTAATAAGGGGGCCCATAGTTTTCCCAAGGATATTAGTCCGAAAGTGACTGGAGTTTGAACTCGCTACAATGTTGTAGTCAGCACAGGGACACCTTCCTTGAGGGTTCTAATAAAATGTGAATAGATTATGCTTCATTCGAACTATAAGTGAAAATCAGAATCCCAAATAAAAATGTCTCCTCACAAAAAATGTTTAAACAGACATAATAATCAATAGATTTTATTTTTCTTTTTTAAGATCCTTTAACTATTTGTCTAGTCTGTACATTTCTTTTCACCTGAAATAGTTGATAAGTCTCTCCGAGCCAAACCTGTCGGATGCCCATTTTGAGTGATGTCGTTTCCAAAAAAAGAACGAAATGCTTTCTTAAAATACACATAGAAGAATAAAAATAACTGATTTGTTTTAATTGAACAATCGAAAAGAACCAAAATCCTCTGTCTAATCCTGGTTTTGTAATTCGGTATAGGCCGGGAGCTTTTTCTATCCAAACTTTTCGTTAGTTTACCTGCCCAAAAAAAATTACTGCTTCTACGAAGCAAAAAGAAATAAGATTATTTTGGCGGTAATATATGGAGCTCTTAATAGCAAAAGACGAATAGGCTTTCTTTTTATTGTTGATCCCTAAAGACAATCTATTTTTAAAGGTGTATTTTGACAAAATCACAAGGGCTTTATACAAGTTTTTTAAGGTTTTTGATGTGAAAGACAAGAAAGAAAAAAAAAATTTTAAAGCCATTCAACAAAATAATTGTTCTTAAAACCGACTCTTTGATCGTTCCGAAACAATCAGTCTTGACGGCGTGGTGTGCAGATGAGATCGGATACCAATTTTTTTATTCATTTTTTTTTTTTTTTTTTGCGTGGGTTTTGAATCATGATTTTCAACAAGCATAGATTCTTGTAACTTGAAATATATTCTTTATTTTCGTTTTAAGGCGAATGCTTACCCCATTCGGACTCTCTCTCTCTCTCTCTCTCTCTCTCTCTCTCTCTCTCTGACTCTCTCTCTGACAGAAAAGCACACACATAAATACAAAAGTATATATATATATATATACATCGATAATTTGCGAGTGTGTGGTTAATGATCATTTTAACAGAAATTATGTTAGTTGGAATAAATAACACTTACTTTTGATTCATATCTAAAACTCACTTTCAAAAAAATGATAAAGTCAAAATTATAATGTAATGAAAGTAGCAGTAGAACTTGAGGTTTTACTCAAATAGGACTCATTTGTTGTTGTTTTTATTTACAATAAAACTCTCAAGAACATTGTTTGTGTGAGCACAAGGCCCAAGATTTTTATGGAGTTGTGGGAAGTGTAGAGGTCATCTGTAAAAACATTTAATTTTCTTTGAATTATCCTTGCTCGCCACATTCGCTGAACGATTCTGACTAATCAATAAATACAATCATACGATCTCTTCCATTCCGACAATTACCAAAATACCTCAACCTCAGTATGACTTGCCTAACTCAAAAGAACTCCAATAAAATTTTGTGGCACATTCAATGGTATAAAAAAGGATTCAACGAGTGGTAATAAAATGACGTATCAATAATTATCACATTACACGACTACTGTGGTCAGTGACTGGTCCAAGCTGAGACAACTATGGATGACTTCACCACATAACAAAAAAATGACAAGTGGCAACATAACGACTATAAGCCTTATCACAAAATTATATAAACCATACATTATTCTCTAAGGTTCTAATATATTCTAGAAGTTAAGCAACAAGACAACTCATTATTTAGAAAGGGTGAATACTTCATAATCAGGTACTTAAGCAAGGTTTATTGGATAAAAATACACCAGATAGATATTAGCAAGTCAAATGTAAATTTGTTGGTACAAGTGATCTAGAGTGGGGTAGGGGGGTATCGGATTTGCCAGGATATTATTTTATAATAAATCGGAGAAGGAATCGACTCATTTGTGGCTATTCCCCCCCCGCCCCCCAAATCTTTGATCCCATTAGCATTCCCTTTTCGGTGCCCATCAAGCACCAAGTGATAAACTTAGCCCAGTTATGTCGGTAGTTCCTAAAGTGGAAGCTACTCCCAGGAGAGCTACAATCGCCCCACTTGTTGTGAATTCAATAAAGTTCTTTTTCCCATATAGTTATGCTTGCTTTTAAATTAAAATTAACATTTTGACAAAATCCCTGACTTGAGAGAATATTTCTAATTGTAAAACAAACAACTGTTATATTTTGACCTTCGACCCGGCCCAAAAATACTATTCCAAGGTAATACACCGGAAGGAAGTGACACATTCCAACGGCCAGTAATCGAAAGAGATCGCGTGGGCGGATTAAGGCTTATGATATGGGACAAGGTGAAGGTTTCATTGTGCCATTACAGTCATGCACCGGAAGAGAGTAACCTCTGAACTGCATGACAGTTATTTCCGCTTGATGACGATTAAACATTCGATTTCAAAGATCCAGTAGGCGATCGTGTGGGCGTTGAGTTATTATTTAACTCAGTTGAGTTTGGAAACCCCCGATGCAGTTGCCAGCAGACTCCCAGAGGGTTATAGACAAGATGTGGTAGGGAAGGCCACACCCGACCGAAGGGGCACTCGGAAAACCCCCGAAGCAGTTGCCAGTAGAATTCTAGACAGTAGAGATCAGATGTAGTAAGGAAGGCCACACCCGACCGAGGGGGCCCTCGGAAAGCCCCGATGGAGTGGACCCCAACATCAGGAGAACAAGACACAACGTTACGGTCATAACAGTGGGGTCAAAATATGAAGTTTACATTCGGTCTCCAGCATCCTCTCACAAGCAAACCCTTAAACAACCCTTTCAAACCCTTGCAATAAAGAGAGAGGTGAATATTTTTCTAAAGAAGTCTTCTTGTGTCTTCCTTCCTGCGTCTTTATCATGTGTCGTTTATTCATGCGTCTGTCTTTGATGTTGTGTCGTTGTGATGCTGAATGAACGTGTAAATAACTATATAACATATCGCGATTTGGTGCTTGTGCCAGGCGAGTTCTTCAAGGACTCAGAATGAACCTAGTTACCGTAAACTGCAGTTTTAGGCATCACAACACGACAGCAACGAAGAGGACAAAGAAGGATGCTGGAATTGAAAGAAGTAAAACAAAACAAAAAACAAGAAAAACCAGCAACAGAAAAGAGAAAAGAAAGAAAAAAAATGTAAGTAGAGCGCTCATTCATATAACTTCTATCTCTCTCTCTCTGTCATTTAATTTTGGGTCGTTAAAAAAAAGGATTTTAATTGATTATAATTGTGAAAGATTAGTTGTAATGACAAGGGCCTTTCTAGAAGCAAAAAATTGGAAATGATTAAAAAAAAAAATGTGTGGTCCCTAGATAAAAATTGAAATTACTGCTATGTGTAATAGTGTATAGAAGTGAGGGAGGAAAAAAAAGAAGAGAGAAAGAAAACAAAAGATGGTTGTGGAACAGTCATTGTCCATTTTTTGATAGCTTATCGTAAACAAAAAAATTTATGATAAATTTTATGAATGGGGATTTTTTTTATCGCAAATAGGTCTTTGTGAGTTAAAAAAATTCGTTGTAGCTTTTCATTGGTCCAGACAAGTGGTGATTGAAAATTAGAATTTCAGTCCAAGATTTGGAATCCCGCATATCTGTAGTTAAGATCTTTTGGGCAAGTTTTATGTTTGGAACTTGTTGATTGGAAATGAGAATTTTAATCCGAGAAATGTAATCCTAGGAGCATCAATTCGATTGTTCAAGAATTTCGTGCATTGGTGATTTGTCTGAATGATGCGCATATAATTTTTCGATATTTATGAAGTTGGGAGAATCGATATTTTCGGCGTTGGTAGAATCAGGCCGGTTGTTTTGCTGTGGAAATTGATATCAATTATTGAAGACATAAGTATTGTCTTGAAAACGGTCTTGCCGTGGAGGCAGAGTAACTAAGAGACAGATGTTTTTTTGTGTCTGATGAGGCAGACAGGTATTTTGTGAGTTCCCCCTGGAGTGAAGCTTTGAGATTATTATTGGGGAAGATATTTTGAAACAGGGTTTTGGATGTAATTAAGAGATGCGCAGAATTTTGACAGAACCAAGTGTGGCGAAGATTCGCAGATTCGGAAATATTTTGAATTGGGAAATGTTGGCAGAATTTATAAAAGTTTGGGTTGTTTAGAAAAAAAAACAGGGATATTTTGTAAAAATAAAAAAAAGAAGAAGAATGCTCGTAAGCTATTGAAAAAGTTGTATTATTAATCAGGCTTAATTTATGGTACTATAGACTGAAATTGAATAAACTGGGAAGTGAACCTATAGTTATCGTGTTAAGGTAAAGACAGAGAGGTAGATATAAGGTTGAAAAAAAATAAGGGACATTGAATGAGCAATTTATTATGAAAAAAAAATGAAAAAAAAAAAAGAAAAAAAAGAAAAACAAAAACGTACAGGACAATGAAAATGGCGAAAAAGAAAAAAAAAGCAAAAAGAAAAAAAAAAGAAAGAGAAACTTGAACATTGTTGAACACAGCATATGGAGGGAAAAAAAAGAAAGAAAGAAAGAACAGACATTTTTAGTAAAATAGACAGTACATCACTACATAGATTGAAAAAAAAAGAAGAAAAGAAAACTGAACATTTTTGAACTGTGATTATAATATTGTTTTGACTTGTAAAGTGAAACTTTTTGAGTTTGTTTGAGTTTAAAGGCGACATTAGAATTTTTTTTTCCTGTTCATATTATGAAATTTGACGAAAACACTCAACAGAGGATTTTATTCTAGGTTTAATGATATTTGAAATTATATTGATTCTAAAATTTTTTTTTTTTTTAGAATTTGGGCTTTTCGTGGAATAGGAAATACTTTTTGAGGGGGTTTCTGTTTTTGAGGAAATCGTGGCTGAAGTGAGAATAGGACAGACATTCATCCAATTGGTTTCAGATTGTTGATGGGTAGAAAGAAAGCAATTCTATCGAAGAATTCGCCGACCCATGAAGCTGTTGAGGGCCTATTTGGCTTCTATTTTTTTTTTAGTTTGGAGTTCCGAGGATGGAATAAAAGAAAAAAGGCGTGGCCTACTCCAAAATTTTGTGGATGAAGTCTGAGTCTTTCAGTCACGATGGTGTTTTGGATTCGTGTGTGATTTGGCAAAGTGAAACGAATCTGGGAAAGGCGAGGTGCCTATATATTGGTAGCCACGAGGGTTCCTGATTAAATTGAAAAGAAACCCGGTGCGGGTTTGATCAGGTAAAACATGTTTCCTCTGGGGCTTGCAAACCAATGTGCATGGAAACAGAAACTTAATGAAAAAAAAAAAGGTAACACATTGCTAATTAGTATTTTGCGTGGACTATTTTAGGTGGTTTACAGCATGCGTGCCAGATTGTGATACATTCGGATGTATTGTGATACTTGTTTTGGGCCATGATTTTTGTGGAATGCTTTGAGTCTTGAAGATATTGTGTTTTAGTTTATGAAATTCTCCGGTTACTCCAGGTAGGAACCTGTTTAGCAAAGAACTGGAGTGTGGTCATGAGGAATCCAGGCAAAATGTATTGCTGGAATGACCAGGGTCACTAAGTTTGTGACCAGGATATGGGACCAGAGTATAGTCCTTTTTAGGGTTTTGAAATTTCTTCAAGTAATTATGGAGGGCCCGTTGTGTTGAGAAGATAAAAAATGCATCCGTATGGTACCTTGATGCACACATGTCAAGATGGCCAACCACGCAAAGATAGTAAGAGAAATTTAGATAATAATTAGCCGGGCGAGTGTTACATAGAGAGAAGGTCGCCTTCTAAGTAAGATTTTGTTTGCTGTGGTTCAAGTGATTCTTTTGGTGCTTTCAGCCATTTATTGTCCTTGTAAATTAATCTGTAAAATATGCGTGAGGGTGATGGAGACGAACGTGAAGAAAATTCCACATGTGGAATTTTGAAAAATAATTTACGGATGAATGTTATATTTTGACCTTCGACCCGGCCCAAAAATACTATTCCAAGGTAATACACCGGAAGGAAGTGACACATTCCAACGGCCAGTAATCGAAAGAGATCACGTGAGCGGATTAAGGCTTATGATATGGGACAAGGTGAAGGTTTCATTGTGCCATTACAGTCATGCACTGGAAGAGAGTAACCTCTGAACTGCATGACAGTTATTTCCGCTTGATGAAAATTAAACATTCGATTTCAAAGACCCAGTAGGTGATCGTGTGGGCGTTGAGTTATTATTTAACTCAGTTGAGTTTGGAAACCCCCGATGCAGTTGCCAGCAGACTCCCAGAGGGTTAGAGACGAGATGTGGTAGGGAAGGCCACACCCGACCGAGGGGGCACTCCGGAAAACCCCCGAAGCAGTTGCCCGTAGAATTCTAGACAGTAGAGACCAGAAGTGGTAAGGAAGGCCACACCCGACCGAGGGGGCCCTCGGAAAACCCCGATGGAGTGGACCCCAACATCAGGAGAACAAGACACAACGTGATGGTCATAACAGTGGGGTCAAAATATGAAGTTTACGTTCGGTCTCCAGCATCCTCTCACATGCTAACCTTTCGAACCTTTGCAATAAAGTGACAGGTAAATAAGTTGTAAAGAAGCTTCCTGTGTTTTCCTTCACGTGTCTTCCTTCATGCGTCTTTATCATGCGTCCTTCATTCCTGCGTCTGTCTTTGATATTGTGTCGTTGTGATGCTGAATGATGATGTAGATGACTATATAACACAACATTGCTCACATTTTTTTTAAGATCGGTGTCATACCCATTTATTTGAACGACTTTACAATGATCTAAATGATGAAGAAATCAGAAATGATGACAGAAAGTAAAACTTGGAAAATATAGCTTGAAATTATTATATTTAGCTTAATGTTAGCTTCGGTGTATGGTAAGAATCGAACTTATTGACAATAATTTGTGAATCAAACTCGCAAACCATAACACAATCTGAAGTTTTCTTGCTTTAAACTATGTCATTATGAAAATAAGATTAATATTTGATTGTAATGGGCTGAGAAGATTTTTATTGCTCGGGTTAGTGGTACTTGACGGGGAATTGTTCGGTTCTTTTGGGAGGATTTTGAGTTTCGTATCTGATTCCTTTTTCTTTTTCTTACGCCATTCGCTTGTTGTTTTCTTTCTGTTTGTTTGTTTGTTTGTTTGTGTGTGTGTGTGTTTTTGTGTGTGTGGAAGCTGCAAAAGAGTTAAGAATGGAAGGAAATAGACAAGGGTACTTTTATACTCAAACGTTATCTTGAGGTTCTCGACTATTCTATGGTCTGTAAATGTTTTCACGAGCCAGTAAGAATAGTCGTGCTTCCGAGACAAGACTTACACGTAGATGATAGAGTCATTTTAGGGCTAGTTATAAGTTGGAAGTTCGTCACTTGTTCAGATAGGTATGTTTAGCAAAGGCTGCCGCAAGCGAGAGAATAAACCCAGCGTTAAACCATAGCTCAGTAGACACATGCTTTTCCCATACAGAGTAGAGATAAAACAGATCTGTCAACTAAAAATGTTAACAGTTTACGAAGAAAGAATTTCTCTTTGGAGCCAAGAAGCCCCTCTTCCCAGGCATGTACCGATTTCACTTCCGGTCCGAGGCTTCTTAGGAAACAGCTAATTTTTAATTTATTTGTTTTATCTTTTTTATTTCTTTATCCCTACAATTGTCTATTATATTATTTGCTCTCAAAATTATCGCATTAAAAATAGGATGCTGTATGTAGTTTCAATTTTGTAGTAATAAACAATATACAACTACGTCTATGAAATACGTACATTTCTATATTTATCTAAATAATTAATTCGGAAGTGTTTGCTTGTCTGTTCTCAGCTGGCTAGACAGTTTAATGCAGAGCTACCAAATCAAACTTGCAACATTTTTAAGTCAAGAGAAATTTTGATTCATTGAAAATGGTTCTCTCATCGAGAGGGGGTCCCAAAAATAATCAATAATTAAGTTGTATCGCTGCATTATTTATAGCAATTATCTGTGTATGATATGCATCTCTTCCATATTTGTAAGCCTAAAAGTTTGATGTCAGCGAGAACTAAGCATTAATTTACTTCTGCAACGTTCGTAGCCATATTCGTATATATATATATATATATATATATATATCATCATCATCATCATGTCTTGCCGCTAGCACGGATATCCCTGACCCTCTCTAGCCACTTCTCCCTATCGTTCATCGCCTCTGGTAGGTCTTCAAGGCTACATCCCGAATCCTCACATAGCTGGTCGTCCTGCTTTTGCCCGGCTATATGTGGGGGTCCATAGGAGTACATTACTTATGAGCTCGTCCTTGCTTCTCCAGTAGTATCCTGCATGTCTGGTTCGTCTAACTTGGATAGTTTTCGTGATGGGAGGCAGGTGGCCGTATAGTTGGTGCCTTGTGGGTTATTGCCGTCAGGACTTGTTCAATATTGCTCGCAGCATTCTTGCGTAATTGCCGTCTAGCTTCTTCTCCAGCCGTTTAGTTACCGTCCAAGTAGTGTATCCATACAGCAGTATCTATACGACCGCTGCCTGGAAGAAACTGCGTTTCATTTTATCGGTTAGGTCTGATTTCCATATGATCGAAAGCCTATCGATGGCTGTCCATGCCTTCGTTAGCCGCGTGTCGATGTCCTTTACGGTTGATAAGACGCTGCTCCCTAGGAAGGTGAATTTGTCAAGTAGTTTCAGAGGGGTTCCGTCTAGTATGGAGATGTCGCCTGTTTGATTATAGCACATATATTCCGTTTTGTGTGCATTGACATGGAGGCCAATGCCTGCGGCGGCTCGGTCCAAACTATGCAGCAGTGTTTCGGCTTGGCTGGGTGTATTTGCCAGTATCGCTATGTCATCGGCGTAGTCGGCGTCGGTAATTTTTTTTGCGGGGTACCTTCTGCTTCTCTTCTTTGTCAGCTCGAAGCTGTTTTCTCTGATTTTATCAATCGATGTTCTAAGCACGTAATATAGACAGAGGATAAAGAGGTATGGAGATATCGTGTACCCTTGTAATACTCCTGCTACAATGTCGAAGTATTCTGTGTCTCCATCTGGTGAAAGTACTTTCACTTTGGTGTTTCTATAGAGAATCGTTATTGCTGCTACGGTTTCTTTTGGTAGGCCGTACGCTAGTAGGATTTGTTCCATCTTCCCTCAGTGAAGGGAATCGAAAGCCTTTATAAAGTCGACAAATAGTAGTGTCACCTGTAGGTTTTTTGCCTGTACGCCTTCAAGGATTCTACGGATGGTCAATATTTGTGAGGTCGTGGATCTATTTCTTCGGAAGCCATTTTGGGTTTTCCAAAGGATGTTGTCTATTTTGGGTTCTATGCAGTTTCGTAGCAGGGCATTGTAAATTTTGGCGGCTATGGATGTAAGTGTTATACCTCGGTAGTTCTTGGCTAATCCGAGGTCCCCCTTTTTAGGGAAGGGGAGAATGCGTCCCTTCATACATCTGTCTATCGGATTTTGATTATAGACTGAGTTGCAGTGTCGGAGCAGTATGTCGTCGAATTGTTTGGTCTTCCATACTTCTGGGGGAATCTCGTCCAGCCCTGCAGCTTTCCAATTTTTAATTTTTCCAAGAACCGAGTCGAATTCTTCATGAGTGAACGGTTCTAGTTTAATGTCCAATTGCTTACTAATTATTCTAGTGATTGGTCCAGGCGTTACTTTCGGTGGGTTTCCGAGTAGATTTTCGAAATGTTGTTTCCACAGTTTTATTTTTTCCTGTTGGTTTGCTGTTTTCAGTTTATATATATATATATATATATATATATATAATCAAACCAAATAATGTTAAACAAACACACCACGCTACGGAAAAAAGAAATACTCACTTGTCACTTACAGACCAACTATAAAAATACAAGTGTATATTTCTTTCCTGCATCATAATCTACCATACATCACCATTTAATGTAAACTTTTAACTGACAACGACGACACTAAATAGGACATAGTGTAGAAAAATGAAATAGTTTCAAAGGATGTTTGTAATTAGTGTCTTGGCGTCAATGTATCTGTTTACCCGATGTAGAACCGCTACTTCAACCGGTACATATATTTGTACATCATATATCGCTGTGACCTAATGAAGAGAAATCCATTTATTTTATATTAAAGTATTTTTTAAACACATTCTTCTTTCTTGTCAATACTTAACACAACCCATTAATCATATTGATCGATATTTGTGTAGTGAAAATTGAAGATAAAAATTTAACTCATGATTGAAAAAAAGAATTACCAGCAAGAACGCACACACACACACACGCACGCACACACACACACACACACACACACACACACACACACACATATATATATATATATAACAATTTTCGCACGTGTTTATAATAATAGAACTCTTTCCAATATCGAATAGACGATCTTCTTTATTCCTATCTTTTACATTGACGTTGGCATCTATTTCGAGGACACTACGGGGTTTCTACATTATCTTTTAAGGATATTAATGTTTCTTTAGTCTATTTCTATCGTATTTATCCGTGTATTTTTGTTAGTAAAATTACAACACGTATGTAACATTAAATATAATCGGATTAACGTATATATATATATATATATATATATATATATATATATATATATATATATATATATATATCACATCAAAGCAAATAAAGGCTTAATAAATTACTACTGCAGCTTGTGATATATAATTCTTTCTCTTGCATATATATATATATATATATATATATATATATATATATATATATATATATATATGCAAGAGAAAGAATTGTTTTTGGAATGATTTATATTCATTTGGATACAGACTTTCGGTACTGTAAAATGTTATTAATATATAATAAGTAAGCAAGTATATTTGTTTTTATTATGTGAAGTTCCATTAGAAGAAATGTAATTCTTATGTCTTTCTTTGGAAGAGAATTAATTTTTGAAAAAAAGTTATTGCATTTGGACTTACTCATGGTTGATATTTTGTTTTCAAAAATGTGAACATAATTTTCGTTATTAAGACACAAGTTGTTTTAATGGTGAAGTCCAAATGTCGTAGTGGCTAAAATATTGGGCTGCGGCATCGTAGTACGTAAGTTCGAACTCCCACTTATGCTATTACATTCCCCACTGCCCTCAATTGAATTGTACCACTACTATTCTTTAACAAGGATGGATTTGGCATTAAATGACCCACGAATATTTACATGCCATTTAAAAAAAGAAATATAAACCAAATGATTTAAATTGAAAACATTTTTTTGCTTCTTTTTCTCACCAAGAAAAGTTATAGTAAGTAATATATTATATTACGCTAGGTTTCTTGTATTTTTTCTTTTTTTTTTTTTCTCTCTCTTATGCATCCTTTGCAAATGATAAATACTTTTTAAAACAACCCGATTACATGGCTGTTTTCCCTTTACCAAAATGGTAACATACTAAGCTTTTCTTATTCTAGCACAAGCTGCTGTAGTAATTTACTAAGCTTTTTTTTGTTTTGCTTTGATGTGGCACAAGGCCTAACGAATGGGGCACCCAATGAGGCTCTAACTCACTCGTATAGGTTTGCTAGTTTAGTTTGCTAACCATTACACCACCAGAGATGCCCTAACACAAGCTACAGTAGTAAATTAATAAACTTTTTTTTTGCTTTGATGTGGCACAAGGCCAAACGAATGGGGCACACAATGAGGCTCTAACTCACTTGTATAGGTTTGCTAGTTTAGCTTGCTAACCATTACACCACTAGAAGCTGCAGTAACAACAGTAACTGCTACTACTCAGTGGTCACCCATCTAAGTATTGAGTTGGCTTGTTGTTGCTTAACTTCTTGGATATTTGTTATTCTTTTCATAAGAACCTTGAAGAAACGTTTATATCTGTTCAACTATTGTGCAATTGGATGATAATTGTCAGTTACTTTATTGCTTTCTTTCTTTTATAATAGAATTATTATTTTCTAGACAGAGACATTTTTTTTTTCGAATGAAATAAATAAATAATTGAACTATTTTTTTTTTCTAAGCTGCTTGCCACATAATCTTTATTTGGGTCTTTTCAATATGTCATATTTTGAAGATTAAATCCTTTCTCTTTTGTCATTGTATCTTAAATTGTTCATAATTACCCGGTGTTCACAGCAGGTGAGTAAGAATTAATAACAATTTAGTTCCAGAATGTCTACCAACTAGGCAGCACCTCCCCACTCGTCTAAAAGCTATAAAAGATGAGTTTATTACTCAGCATCCCTGAGAGTTAACGTTGATGGTACTAACCAATGTTTTCTCCATTTCACAGAAGTTTTGATACCAACATAGAAAGCAACCTGGTATCATATTTTGACCATGTGGAGATCCAAATAAATACCAATCTAGATAATTACCAACGACGACGGAAATGGCTGTTAGTAATATTTCAATTTCAAAAACATACGGGTTGGCTTAATATACTTTGGTTGTCTCTGCCATATTGTATTGATTCAGAGGTGGATGTGCCCGTGGTGTAATGGTTATCGTCGTAGGAAATGAACACGGCGACACGAGTTCAAATCCTAAAAGAGCCTGATTGCATTTCACATAGCACTAATACCCTTGTGAAAGGTAGGAATCCAATCATTCTCCTTCCAGTAATGGGTAAATAGTGGGGTAGACTATGTTCTTCAGCCTACGTGAGGCAACTAGTCTAGGAGAAGGAAAACTCTGATTTCAAACCTGTTAAACCCCGCTTAAAAATTCACCTTGTGTCATATACTGCCCGAGCAGAGGGGTTGGTAAATAAAGCATTGATTTAGATGTAGGGAAATTTACTGTTAATGTCTTTAAATGTAAAAATCTGTAATTTACCAAAAATGATCAGCATATAAGGATCATTTAAAATCTTTTTCCATGATGTCTTTTGCTTTACCTATGAATTTCCATCATCATTTTTCGTTTCTTTTTCTTTTTCTTTTTTTTCTTTTTTTTTTTTTTTTTTTTTTTTTAATGATCAGTTTATTTCAGTCATCAATTTTAGTTTCTTCAGATTCGATTTTCATTTTTCTTAATTTTTAATCACATCTAAAGTTTGGGTATTTCTCTTTCTTTGAATGTTTATTTTTATTTTTATTGTCCTTTTTTTTTTTTTTTTTTTTTACTTTTTTCAGCTCTTTTTCCTGCTTCTTTAGTCAAAGTTGTCAAATTTTCTACTATTGTTTTCTATATTGCTGAAGGGGAAATTAAAAGTTATGCAACATTTTGTGCGTTCTAATTTGCAATGTTTATATAGTGTGACCAAAGCAGCTCAAGCTGTGGTGGATTCTATCTGCTGTTGTTGATAGTTTCATGGTAGTCGGTGCGCTGACACATTGTGTATTGTTTCGTTTCGCTTTTGAGTTGAAAGCCACACATATGAACGGGCCACGTAGTCTAATTCAAGAACTTTCGCTTTATGTCTTCTAACCGGGCTATAACGTAGTTTAATTCAAGAACTTACGCTTATATGTTCTAACCGGGCTATAACGTATTCTAATTCAAGAACTTACGCTTTATGTGTTCTAACCGGACTATAACGTATTCTAATTCAAGAACTTACGCTTTTTGTGTTCTAACCGGGCTATAACGTAGTCTAATTCAAGAACTTACGCTTTATGTCTTCTAACCGGTCTATAACGTAGTCTAATTCAAGAACTTACGCTTTATGTGTTCTAACCGGGCTATAACGTAGTCTAGTTCAAGAACTTACGCTTTAAGTGTTCTAACCGGACTATAACGTAGTCTAATTCAAGAACTTACGCTTTATGTGTTCTAACCGGTCTATAACGTAGTCTAATTCAAGAACTTACGCTTTATGTGTTCTAACCGGGCTATAACGTAGTCTAATTCAAGAACTTACGCTTTATGTCTTCTAACCAGACTATAACGTAGTCTAATTCAAGAACTTACGCTTTATGTCTTCTAACCGGACTATAACGTAGTCTAATTCAAGAACTTACGCTTTATGTCTTCTAACCGGACTATAACGTAGTCTAATTCAAGAACTTACGCTTTATGTCTTCTAACCGGGCTATAACGTAGTCTAATTCAAGAACTTACGCTTTATGTCTTCTAACCGGGCTATAACGTAGTCTAATTCAAGAACTTACGCTTTATGTGTTCTAAGCGGGCTATAACGTAGTCTAATTCAAGAACTTACGCTTTATGTGTTCTAACCGGGCTATAACGTAGTCTAATTAAAGAACTTACGCTTTATGTCTTCTAACCGGGCTATAACGTAGTCTAATTCAAGAACTTACGCTTTATGTGTTCTAAGCGGGCTATAACGTAGTCTAATTCAAGAACTTACGCTTTATGTGTTCTAACCGGGCTATAACGTAGTCTAATTAAAGAACTTACGCTTTATGTGTTCTAACCGGGCTATAACGTAGTCTAATTCAAGAACTTACGCTTTATGTGTTCTAACCGGGCTATAACGTAGTCTAATTCAAGAACTTACGCTTTATGTGTTCTAACCGGGCTATAACGTAGTCTAATTCAAGAACTTACGCTTTATGTCTTCTAACCGGGCTATAACGTAGTCTAATTCAAGAACTTACGCTTTATGTCTTCTAACCGGGCTATAACGTAGTCTAATTCAAGAACTTACGCTTTATGTGTTCTAACCGGGCTATAACGTAGTCTAATTCAAGAACTTACGCTTTATGTGTTCTAACCGGGCTATAACGTAGTTTAATTCAAGAACTTACGCTTATATGTTCTAACCGGGCTATAACGTATTCTAATTCAAGAACTTACGCTTTATGTGTTCTAACCGGACTATAACGTATTCTAATTCAAGAACTTACGCTTTTTGTGTTCTAACCGGGCTATAACGTAGTCTAATTCAAGAACTTACGCTTTATGTCTTCTAACCGGTCTATAACGTAGTCTAATTCAAGAACTTACGCTTTATGTGTTCTAACCGGGCTATAACGTAGACTAGTTCAAGAACTTACGCTTTAAGTGTTCTAACCGGACTATAGCGTAGTTTAATTCAAGAACTTACGCTTTATGTGTTCTAACCGGACTATAACGTATTCTAATTCAAGAACTTACGCTTTATGTGTTCTAACCGGGCTATAACGTAGTCTAATTCAAGAACTTACGCTTTATGTGTTCTGACCGGGCTATAACGTAGTCTAATTCAAGAACTTACGCTTTGTGTGTTCTAACCGGTCTATAACGTAGTCTAATTCAAGAACTTACGCTTTATGTGTTCTAACCGGGCTATAACGTAGTCTAATTCAAGAACTTACGCTTTATGTGTTCTAACCGGGCTATAACGTAGTCTAATTCAAGAACTTACGCTTTATGTGTTCTAACCGGGCTATAACGTAGTCTAATTCAAGAACTTACGCTTTATGTGTTCTGACCGGGCTATAACGTAGTCTAATTCAAGAACTTACGCTTTGTGTGTTCTAACCGGGCTATAACGTAGTCTAATTCAAGAACTTACGCTTTATGTGTTCTAACCGGACTATAACGTATTCTAATTCAAGAACTTACGCTTTATGTGTTCTAACCGGGCTATAACGTAGTCTAATTCAAGAACTTACGCTTTATGTGTTCTGACCGGGCTATAACGTAGTCTAATTCAAGAACTTACGCTTTGTGTGTTCTAACCGGGCTATAACGTAGTCTAATTCAAGAACTTACGCTTTATGTCTTCTAACCGGGCTATAACGTAGTCTAATTCAAGAACTTACGCTTTATGTGTTCTAACCGGACTATAACGTATTCTAATTCAAGAACTTACGCTTTTTGTGTTCTAACCGGGCTATAACGTAGTCTAATTCAAGAACTTACGCTTTATGTGTTCTGACCGGGCTATAACGTAGTCTAATTCAAGAACTTACTCTTTGTGTGTTCTAACCGGGCTATAACGTAGTCTAATTCAAGAACTTACGCTTTATGTGTTCTAACCGGGCTATAACGTAGTCTAATTCAAGAACTTACGCTTTATGTGTTCTAACCGGACTATAACGTATTCTAATTCAAGAACTTACGCTTTATGTGTTCTAACCGGGCTATAACGTAGTCTAATTCAAGAACTTACGCTTTATGTGTTCTGACCGGGCTATAACGTAGTCTAATTCAAGAACTTACGCTTTGTGTGTTCTAACCGGGCTATAACGTAGTCTAATTCAAGAACTTACGCTTTATGTCTTCTAACCGGGCTATAACGACGTGGAAGCAACGAAAAACATTTGTTGTTCGAAAAGTGAAAGAACATTTGATCAACTTACAGTAAAAGTAATTTTATTTGAGTTGTAAGAGTCTTGATGAGTAGGCACGTTTTGAAGGCCTACAACCGTTCATTCTGAAGCCGTGCTCCAAATAAGAGACAACTCCGGTGAATAGCACTCGGACATCAGGATCTTAGAGTCAAGAGTGGTTTGTCACCTTTACGATTTCCGCAAAAGTATTGCAAAATTCTTTGACAAGTTTTATTTTCTTCAATTTTTTATGAAAATTCAAATCCTATATTTATCCGAAAATTCAACGATGCCCATCCCGATCTTTCAGAATTTGTTTCTGTTATTTAAAAGATAATTTTATTTTTATTCTAAAATCAATTGTGATTCCTCAAGCTTCTATTACAAAATCCCAACCTATATTAACTTTAACAGGCGTTCGTGGCATAACGGTTTTCGTTTCTGGAAATGGAGCTGGTGACACGAGTTTAAAATCCTTAATGATCTTGTTTGCGTCTCATATAGAGCTAATACCCTCAGGAAAGGTATGGATCTGACTATTCTCCTTCCAGATATAGGTTACAATTACGGCAGACTGGGCACTTTAATCTTGATATGGCAACTAGTCTTGGAGAAGGAAAGCTGAATTTACACCACTTAAAACTTTACATTATCCGGGAGGGAGGAGTTGAAGAATCATATCTTTAACAGAATTGTTTTTATCTGCAAATTAAAAGTCAATTTGATTTTTTGGGGGGAGTATAGATTTTAAAAAGTGGAACTACAACTCGTTTTTTTTTTTATTTTACTAAAACCCTTATTAATTAATTTCATATGTAACTAAAAAAAACATTGAAAACGGCACGTCACAGGGAGATTTTTATTAGACCAAGACAGTGTTCTAATTAAGAGAATGAAGCAAATACTCGTTCAATTTGAAGAGAATCATAATTTTGAGGGGTGTCTTCATTTGAGCTGAACCCATTTTTACTTTCTCATTCTTTTTTTTTCTTTCTTCCTATATCTCTCTCTCCACACACACACACACACACACACACACACATATATATATATATATATATATATATATATATATATATATATATATATATTGTCATCCACAGACAGACTGTTTCGTTCTATCAAAATTCTTCAGTGTGGCTAGACAGGCTAGATTCCCGAAGCTGGGATCGAAACCTGGCTGACTGATATATATATATATATATATATATATATATGAACGTGGTATGAAAGTTCATAAACTGATAAAAAAAACTCTCATGGAGCGTCACTTAATGAGGTTAATTTTTCAACATTGTCTTCTTTGTGGTCCACACATTTCTTCAATGAGTGTAGCAGTTCTTAGATCCCATTGATAAAGAATGACATCCATAGCAGATAAGACGATATCATATGAACTTTTCAGCCCACCGTCACACACACACACACACACACACACACACACACACACACACACACACATACACACACACATATATATATATATATATATATATGCATGCTGTATATCGAGAGAAAAAAAAGACGACAATAACATTTATGCAAAAAATATCATCTCTCATTTTTATCATTACGAAAGGTATGAAATGCTTGCATGAGAGAGAGAGAGAGAGAGAGAGAGAGAGGGAGAGAGAGTCAGATAGACAGGAGACCGCTAGGATACGATATCTTCAGAGAGCCTTATGTCTTTGCTCTGCTTCAATCGGGCACAAGGTCGACATAAAACATTTAATCCACTTCATTTCTTCTTCGTTCTGGGATAATACCCGCTTTCGACATGAGCAATTCCTGTACATTTAGATTTTACTCTACTTGTCAACCCGGAGTCGTCTGGCAGCATCTCTCTTCTCTGTTTCACCTTGCTGACTGCCCGGGATTGCAAATTTATGTCGTCATATATTTTAGGACACCCCATACAATCTTCTTTCCAGCATCACTCCCTCGCAAATCACATGGATTTCCGCTGTCTTTTGTTTGCCTTATGAAATAGGTACATATCCTGTTTTAAAATTCATGAAATTACACAGCTTTTCATAGGTCAATATATATATATATATATATATATATATATATATAATTGGAAGAAAAACTCGACACACCCAGATTTGGTTATAATAAGTTTATTTCACTTGGTCACTCCATATGAGGAACTAACCTCTTCAGATAGCCATTACCATATGAATTTGCTCTGAATAAACTTTATAAAATTATTTGTTAATAATCATACGCAGAGCACTCTTGGAGATTTATAAGGATCCTCGTATATATTCTCAAACAGAATCATTCCCTCCTCATCTTTCCTCGATATTTGGAAAACTTTGACGCAAACTTGACAGTACTTAGCAATTCTAAGTTTTTCACATGAGAAAATATTTTTGGAAGACGGTGCTATTCAACCTTCGCGTGGCAACCAGTCAAACAGAAGAAGAACTCTGGATTTAAACTTGTTAAACTCTGCTTATAATTGGCCTTGTGTCGCACCTTACGAGTATAAATGGGTGGGAATATATTTTTGTGTGTTTATGTATTTAGAAAATGTAATAAACAAATGTCTCAATCTTGGATATTGTGCACTATTACAGAAAAAAAAACAATCATTACTTGTCCTTTATATATATATATATATATATATATATATATATATATATATATATATATATATATATATATCCCGTCTGTTGGTTTTATCGTTTAAAATTGAATAAAAATAAGTCATCCATTCATAACGAAACCGTTTTATAGTTCTTTTTTATTATTGTAACTCCCTCTGCCGACTGAATAAAATCAATTGACGTTGATAAAAAGAGATAATCGATATTCGTTTGTGCAAGGGAAAAGTGCTTCATCATCGTTTGGAAAATGGTAAATCTATAAAAGGAAAAAAAAGAGCACTGAAACCTGGAATAATTAATTTTGTTCATAAGCAAAGTGTCGGTAATTTTTCGCTAATAAAATTATCTCTTCCCGTGTAGCCAAGTGTTGAAAATATCGCCACAAATCTTTAAAATATCAATCATTCTTTCATAACAAAGGATTGTTATCTGTACTCTCAGCAAAACAATAAGATATTCTAAAACATAAACACAGTTTAAGTATTGATAATAAACTAGGTTAAAAGAGTTTAAACAGTAAATGATTGATTCTTTGAAAGGATCATTTTTAATATTGGGTTTTATCAGAAATAGTTCTACTTTATCAGATAATGTATTACATCCTACCAACGAGTGTCCTGTATATGACAGTAAACAATCTGATGGTGAGGATTCAGCAATGCTGGAGCTTTGGGGAAAGCGGAGTACCTCTTTATTGCCCTCGCTCCCATGTCCACTCTGGTCCGGAGTGGTAGCACCCGATAAGGGTCCTATCTATGGGTAAAATAGAACTAAACGGTTGTTGGCATTTACTGTTTTTATGCATTTAAACTGCGTATCTATGCTGAACTAAATTGTTTAAAATAGATCTGTTTTTCACAACTAAACTGTACTTACATTTAAACTGCGTGCTCATGCTAAACTGAATTGTTTGAAATTGAACTATTTTTGAAATTGAAACTGTACTTACACTAAACTGTATTGTCATATATAACTGCTTGATTAGTTTGAAATAGAAATGTTTTTGACAATTAAACTGTGTACTCATGCTAAACTGAATTGTTTGAAATGGTTATTAACATAAAAATGGATTTGGTGTTAAATAACCTACAAAGGTTGATATGCCATAAAACCCAACAAACCAAAACTTCTGCATGTTCAGACGTTTATCCAAGATTCTACAAATGATGTTTTTCGACGACTTCAGCTCTTTTGAAAACTTCAGAGTCGATAGTTGTGTTCTCATCTGGTTTGGCTTTTTCAAAGAAATTGTATGGCTTCAAGTATATTTCTATTCTATTATCATTGGAAATACCTTTCAGTAAATATTCATAATACAAATAATGCTCTCACATTTGTCTGATTCAGTTATTCCTATCAAATAGTAATACGACGATCATTATGCATTTATATAAAGAATAGGGAAATAACATATTTAAAAGAGAAAATGCCGTAGATATATATATGTATATATATATATATATATATATATATATATATATATATATATATATATATATAAAGAGAGAGAGAGAGAGAGAAAGAGGGAGTGGGGTATACGCACATATACTGCTAGATACGAGGATCATTAAATAAGTTTCCAGACTTTTTTTTCGTATGGGCATTTTTATCGATAGTACACACATGAAACTCTACTCCCCTTCGAAGTAATCTCCTCCGGCTGCAATGTACTCGTTGTACCGTTCCAACAACTTCTGCAAGGCCCCATGGAAGTCCTCTAGTGCGAGACTGTCAATGACCTTTGTCACAGCCTCTTTCATCTCCTAAATTGTCTCATAATGACAGCCTCTAAGCTTAGGGAATAAGCAAAAGTCACAAGGAACAAGGTCTGGGCTATAGGGAGGGTGAGGAACTGTCTTGATGCCCATCTTGGTCAAATAGTCTGTGACAAGGATGGAGTTCTTGACTGGTGCATTGTCCTGGTGGAAATATCATTGGCCCGATTTGAAGAGTGCTGGCCTCTTCCCAAGGAATCTCTTCCTGAACTGCCTTAAAACCTCAACATAGTAACCCTAACCCTAACCCTATGGCCAATCAACTCTGGTGTATTGACTTCCTTACTCCACCCACACCTCTCATCATCCCTCACAGACTCCCTGCCTTCCTTGAATCCTTGAACTGAATTTTATGCCACTCAAAAACTGACGATCGATTCATGCAAGATGGTCGAAAAGCAGTCTGAAGCATTCCATACGTTTCTGTGGTATCATTTTTTTCCAAGTTTAAAACAGAATTTTATTGCATTTCGTTCTTCTAAAGTTTCCTCACGTCCAGATTGCATTTTTGAAATTCATCAGCTGTGACAATCAGGCTTTAGTAGGGTGTATTCCAATTGCTGCTGTAGCTGTTCATTTAAATCTGAAATCATAAAAACTGGTCGGTCATCTCATAAGATGTATAGCAATAACATACTGGATTTTCAAGAGTCTACGACAATTTGAAATTCCTGTACAATAAAGTCTGGGAACTTATTGAATGCACGACGTAATTCGAAACAATTTACTGAGTGGATTTTATAGAATGCCAACATTTTAGTAAATTACTAAGTTTTTCTTATTTGTGGCACAAGGATGAATGTATGAGGCAACCAGTAACAATAAAACTTTCTAGCAATGGTTTGCTGGTGTTGCTTTCTAGTCATTATACCAAATTATTTCAGACCAGATGGGTTCTGCTGAAAATGACTTAGTATGTTAACTTTCTCGTGGAGAATGGGTTGGATTAGTCTGAATTCGTTGTGTCTTACCTTGTTTATTTGTGCAATATCTTGTTCCCTGAACAAGCACCGTTGTATCTAGTCTTAATCACAATAAGCTACCAGCAAAACAAACATAGCATGCATGTGTTTCTGTAATTGTTTTCTAAACATATATGTTATTTGCTTTGATGTAATTTTGCAACTATTGTAAGATAATAAAATTTTGCATATCTCTTTATCTTCTAGCTTATAAATAAGTGGGTTTTAGGCATTTTCTACAAATTTTTTCCATGAATATAATCTTTGAATTATTTGAAAGTGGTTTATAGCAAAAATTGTCTTTATCTCACAAAAGATATTTGTTTTGAAATTGTTCAAAATGGTGGCGAAACAGTGTTCCTGATTGGAACAGAGATTTTTTTCATATATCTACTGGCGGAGAAGTACAAGATGATAAAAGAATATGTGAGTTGTACAGAGAAACATGTTTTTGTTAACAAAATATTTACAAATGTGGTAAATATGGGTTTACCTCTACAATCCTGAGTCGAAGAGACAGTGTATGAGGCGGAAATATGTTGACTTTCCGGCAAGAAAAAGATCAGGGATGAGTATCCAGTAAAGAAAATCATGCTGCTACTCTTCTGGAATGTAAAAAAAGCCTATCACTATTGATTTCAATGAAAAATGCGAAAGCGTAAACATTGCTTCCTTTTGTCTTTTCTTTAGACAAAACTCACCTTATTTATTGAATGACCCAAGTATTATTCGGATATATTCAGATCGACTTCTTATGAATGATCATATACACAGTCCATTAAACGTTGAAATGATTCTTCAATTATTAACTGGATAGTGTCACCTCATAATTCCATTTCTTTCATGCATTCGTTTTCTCTAATGGTTTCACTTAGTCGTTCATTGTCACAAAGGCAACCGAATAAGATGAGCCCATGACGATTTCTCCGTATCAAAAAACCATTCAAAGCATGAATATTAAAACGTGTTAATACTCCGTCGTTGTTTTCAACATACGAGGCTCGACTGTTATTTAGAAACAAAATACTTCGCCAGAAATTTGCAGCAAAAGTTGTTGAAATAACAATGACACAGCGATAAAAATTGACAAATAAATTCCTATTGTAAGATATTTCACTAAAATAAAAATAAGATAAAATCTCTTATAATAAAAACAGGAGAAACTTTGACAAATTCTCTTATTTCAATAATAAGAAAAGTAAATTTAGCGACCTTTTTCGATATTTACTACACCAAGGAGGGCGCAACTTTTTTGCCTAGATTGCTCCATTTTACCCTTGACCCATACCTTATAATGCTGAGTGTTAAGCAAGGAGACATCAAGTACCATTTTTTGAATCTTTGGTATGACTCAACCAGGGATTGAACCCAGGTCTCCCGGGTCGTTAGGCGGACTTGCTAACCATCATGCTAATGTCCGGTATTTCAATAATAATTTAATTAAATCTCTTCTTTTCGATTTATTCTTTTTGCTTCTATCAATCCGAGTGACAGTCCTGTATTTATTTACCGAAACTTTCCTCCACTTGTTTGGGTGTGACAAGAAAAAACATTTTTAAGTGCTGTAAAATTTGTTTGCCTGAGGAGATTTTTCTTCTCCGAGAGTAGTTGCCGTACCAAGATTAAATAGGCCAGTTTGCTTTTCTGCGGATAGAAAAGAGGAATTGATGCCATTCCCAAAAGGCATGAACACGAAAAGCAAATGAAAGCAGCTTCATCCAGCTGCTGTCTAGCTTTTTAATCTGACAAATATTTGATGAAAACTTTTATCAATCATTTCTACTTGTTTCTTTTTTTTATCAACACATTCTACAGGTAGAGATATTTACAAATTATCTGCGTTTCTAATAATCCATTAAACGGCTCAGCTGAAATCTGTCAAACAAAAAACGAAGCATAAATTTGATAAAACAACCCACAACAATCACTTATACCACTGCCATAAGATATCTACTGAAAACTTCAAATCTCCACCTGAAACGAATATCGTGAAGGGAAAATCACAGAAATCAAAGATCTGTCAACCAATTCCCCCAAAAGATAACTCTGGAAAAATCCGCATCACAAATTCAAAACCTAAAACCAAAATAGAAATAGGAAATGGTAAATACAATAATAATAACCCAGCTAAACTGTTACCTTCCAAAATAAATCATATCAAACCAACCACAGAACAAAAACAGATGAAAATATAAAACCATTCATCATCTTAATTCTGAGATTCCACAACATCTTAAATAAAATCATCCACCCTCCACCCCACCCCCCAGAAAAATATTTCAAGATTCCTTAATATCTAGAATAAGATTATTCCTGCAAAAAAAATATTCCGAGATTCCTCAACATCTTGAATAAAATCATCCATCCCCCACAAAAAATATTCTGAGATTCCTCGACATCTAGAATAAAATCATCCATCCCCCACAAAAAATATTCCGAGATTCCTCAAGATCTTGAATAAAATCATCCACCCCCCAACCCCCAGAAAATATTCCAAGATTCCTTAACATCTAGAATAAGATCATCCCCGCAAAAAAAATATTCCGAGATTCCTCGACATCTAGAATAAAATCATCCACCACCCCCACAAAAAATATCAAAAAAGGTCATTCAAACAAAGATAAAATGTAACACCCAAGAATTAAGCAGAACCCAAATAGATCCTATCGGATCCTCCAAACGTATAATAACATGAGAAACAGCTGACGACTTGAATATACAATCCAGTTGTACATAAGATAATTTAGTAAGTTGTGCTTTGAATCTACTCTTAAGAGAAAAAAGTTATGGATATTGAAACTAACAACATAACTGCAAACCTCTATCAAGTAGATATATAAAAATTCAAAGATACATCTACGAAACAAAACCATCAATAAACATATTCCTGTGAAGCACAAATTTGTCAACTAACATTTGCTCGAGCTCTAATAATTCGTTTAAAACGAATATATTTATCTAAAAATTCGCTTACAAATCATATATGTAAAAACTGTATATAAACAATTTATATAAGATAGGAAAATTTGCTGTCATTTAAATGTAAATTACTTTTTATTAAGACTACTTGCTTGAAGCTGCAATTGTTTACTAATTATCATAATTAGTTACTTAAGACCACATAACTTTGATGGAGGTGCCAGTGGTGTAGTCGTTATCGTCGTAGGAAATGGACACGGCGACACGACTTCAAATCCTGGACGAGACTGATTGCATTTCACGTAGCACTAATACCCTTGGGGAAGGTATGAATCCAATTATTCTCCCTCCAGCTATGGGTAAACAGTAGGACAGACTGGATTCTTCAGCCTTGGGCGGAAACCATTACACAATTAGGCATATTTTAATAGAATGTACAAACATATCTCGCATCCGAAAAAATTTTTATAAAGTTAATAGTATGAAGGAATTATTTGAGAAGATAAACCCTAAAAACGTAATAGAAATCCTGAAAATAATTGGGCTTCTACCAAGGCTGTAGGCTCATAGACCTACAAATTAATTACATTAAAAATCAAATGCTGACTTCAGCAGACAATTCAAGTCTGCATATCGTTTTATTTTGATGTTGTTGGTATTTGTTTATAGCGTTCAAATAACTAAACGCATAAAAATTATACCAAATAAAAATAATAAAAACGTTTTCGGCATAAAATAACCCGATGGGTTGGCATGCCGTAAAAACCAACCAACCAACCAACCACATAACTTTGTTTAAAAATTGCTATCATTAAAGAGAAATAATTACTTGAAATCATGTAATTATAAGTATTCGGTAAGAATACTTGAAACCATGACATTTTGTGTAAATTATTTGTATTATATAAGAACACTTATTATTGTCTAATTGTGAATAAAAACACTTAAGAAAAAAACACACAAAGGTATAAATATAAACGTACAATGAACGTGATTCTCTAAGATATAGACATGAAATAACCCAAGATAAGTTGACAAACCGTTAAAATCAATCATTCAATCAAAAATCAAACATCACTTGTTTGAACATATATCCGGACTCGTTTCATTTCCTAACAGGTTCTGATATCTGATCAGTTCCCAAAATGCAGTATATAATCTAGGGACAATTAATCACTGCAAAAATGAGTTAAAACTTTAAATAAGATTAACATATTCTCTCTCTGAATACTTGGTATGAACCTTGATATGTATTTATCACAATAAAGATGAGGACAACAGTCCGAAAAAACACAAACAAAATGACACAAGACTAGCATAGTAAATAAGATTCTTAAATAACAATATAACCATCTTAGAGATAGAAAGCACATGCAAAACTTTAAAAATGTTAGCAACAAAAGTAAACTTTCAAGAATTCTAAGTATGACACTAGATTGATTGTGAGGCTCCAGTTCTGGTGATCTGAAAAGTGTGGATTAACACTTTATAGGCATTACTCCCGGGTCAACTCTGACCCAAAGTGGAAGTACCTTCCACTTATGGGTCAAATAGATCTGTTTAGAAATTTACCCGACTTTAAAAAAACACTTAAAGCAAAAAATGTAAATATGACCGGACAACGAACACCATGCATTAACCTCTAGGAATGATATAACCCTAGACCGGTTGAAATACTGTTAAGATCAATAAATAAATAAATCAAACTCACAGATAAAAACAACAAAGATAGGGATAATCGTAAGAATACGCTGAATATTAGCAAATAAGTCATCTCAATTTTCACAGATACAAAAAAGATAAAAATATTTATTGAATATTTATTAAATAATAATAATCATAATAATAATGTTTATTAAATAATTTTAAAATAAACTCGTCGCAGGGAAGAAGATCAATAAAGTCCAAGATATGGACTGTATATAAACAAAAATTCGAATCCATATCACAGACAAAAAAATCGTATTGACCAAAATATTCATAGAATCCAAAAGTAAAAAAACAATTTCACATCTGCAATTAATTTGACTAATTCTTGTAATGTGTGTCGTGAATTTCTATTTCAAATACTAAAGATTTGCCGTAAATCTCCAGATTAAAATAATTGTACATTTGTCTATAGAAAAGTGTTACAATCCCTAATTACATTTTATCAAAACATTAAACTTCGACGCTATATTATACAGTTATGATATAAAAAAGATATACGATGATGTAATAAGATCATATTGCGATATATATATATATATATATATATGGTGCTACAAGTTAAATAATTTCATACAATGTGTTTATGATATGAAATGAGTATCATCATGATCATCAACACGGTTTGGCTTCTTGAATGAAGACAAAAACGTGTTTGGTCTCTGCCGATTGCAGACACGTGTTTAGTTTATAAGGCTGATAGGAGATAGAAGGACACACTTGCATGGCCGCCCAGGTTTTGATGACATAGTATTGTGTTTTTGATGCCCCTTTTGTTTCTGAGGGTGGTAATGTGGGTGTTTTCAAAGAAGGATCTAACATGCTTGGTGAAGAGATACAAGGCGTCATAGTTCTCAGCTAGTGTGGACCATCGTTGATGAGATTGGCACTTCAGGATTTTTTCAAGCTGTCCTTGAATCGCGCTTCCTTGGTGCCCATCAGTCGTGATGGCCAGTAGAGAGCTTACCGCACAGTATGATCTTGAACAGGTGATGATACCTCATTCTCGAGAGTGTTTCAGCCTAGCGTAGCAAGAACTTCAGTTACATGGCCTCAATGCTGGGGATCTTCATCTATTCAAGATCTTCCATATAAGTGACAAAGTCACTTCAGTAGCTGTTGATGATTGTACGAAAGAAGCTCTGTTAGAACTGCTCGAGAAGAAATAGGTGGAGATGGTTATGAAGCCATGATTCAGTACCATTCAGGAAAGTGACAAGGACGATGGCACTATAAAAGCTAATCTTTGTGCCTTTCTACATGTGGTTGTTGCATCGTACGCGTTAATACAGTCAATTAAAGGCACTGTTGTCGGCTTCCTAATTGATCTTGACACCTGATGTAATGGTGAAACGATGAACCGTCTTCAACTTAATCACGCCAAGAGTGATGTGGAAAGGGCAGTACTATAATGTGTGTATTTTGTGTTACGATTAATGTTCTTTTATGATGTGTTTATATCATGTAAGTTTAAAGTAAAGTTAGCGACCATAGTCGAGGGTGACCCGAAGGCTCCCTTTTCGATAGCTACTACACCAAGGTGTAGGGGAGGGCGCTACTCCATTCCCAGGATTGCTCCACTTTACCCTTGAACCGTACCTTATAATGCTGAGTGTTAAGCAAGGTGGTATCAAGTTACATTTTTAAAGTCTTTGGTATGACTCGACCTGGGATTGAACCCAGGTCTCCCGGGCCATTGGCGAACACTCTAACCGCTGGGCCAAAGGTATATTGTGATATATAATAAGGATGTATTGTAATGTGGTATGGCTAGCAGCTCGGGGACTGTAATCGAGTGGTAAACAAAAAAGACATAAGCTTATCTGTTTGATAACAAACAATACAAACAAGGATGATTATATTTGAAAAGAATTTCAAAAGCCAATATCTCGATATTTTGAATATAAACATACTTTCAACCCATGAGGTTCGTTTTAAGGAGTAGTCAGCCTCAAGCTATATATATATATTTGAAATTAGAGATTTAGTCTGGGAACAGTAGTATATCTGGAGAGAAATAATCCCAGACATCAATAAACAGGAGCAGACTAAAATGAACCCCGAAGACAGGATCGTGGGAATCATGCAGACAATAGAAATTCGAAGACCATTGAAATGACGAAATTCCAAAAAATTATATAACTAATAACCAGTGACTCCTAAATTTCGAAATATCACCTTTTTAATAAAATCTATTAAAATAAAATGGAAGAATCTTGTCTTTAATTAAATGGTTGCTGTGTCTTTGATGGAGATTCAATTTCTCCCAAAAGATAATCATCGTTCATTATGTGTTTGCTATCCACGAAGAAGAAGAATAGAAAAATTTTTCAGAGTTGTTCTTTCATTCTTCCTTTCTTTAAAAAATCAATTTCATGAAAAAATGAAAGATTCACTTTCAAAATTTGTCGATGGATTAAAAAAAAATCCCTCAAATATTAATTTTTTTTCGTTTAAATATTGGTCTCTACTTTGTGTCTAAATGTACGTGAGTTAAAGAAAAATAAGAAAGAAACTTTGAATACTCTATGAGCGCAAACATGTTTGTGGATTTCTGTGGTTTTCAATTGTGTGGTTGATAGAGATGATTGACTTGAGCGAATCGCTGTTTATTGTCTTGGAAGGCAGTCATCGTCAATGTGATGCACTGACATTAGGACTCTTCCGATGATATTAGGAATGTCATTTTTGAAAATGGCTGGAAAATCACAAGGAAATCCTCACAGGAAAACTATGGATGAGGAGTGAGCTGTATGAAAGGGGAGGGAAATGGACGAAAAAGTTAAAAATAGACTTAGAAAATCAAGATGAAATAAAACAAAAACAATATAGAAAGAAAGAAAGAAAGAAAGAAAGAAAGAAAAATACGGGAGATAAAAGAAGAATGGAATAATGTAACGATAGGTGAATGGATGTTTGTCTTCCATCAAGTATTAGGTAGTTAGAATGGTGCTATTTGTTAGTGACATTCCTTCATGGACTTTGATGACAATGTGTGTAACTTAGTGGCATCTATCTCTTCGTTAATGAACATGTGACGGATTTTGTATTCAGTTGTACAATATCAGCAGCCAGGAACGATCCGTGGCCGGATGAATATTTAACAGAAATACAAAACAAATCAAAAGAAATGAAGGTTTTAAAAAGAGCAAAAAATGTGTTTTCTGTTTTTTGGTTTTTTGTTTTGTTTTGTTTTGTTTTTTTAATTTTGTTCTTGTTTTTTAATAACTTGAGGGAGAACACAGCGTATAAATTTGTTTAAGAATATGAAGAAAAGGCTGAATGAGAAAGCAGATAAATGCAGAAAGAAAGTTTGGATAAAAAAAAACAACAGTATTTTTTAAATAGACGAAGAAAGAAAGAAAGAAAGAAAGAAAGAAAGAAAGAAAAATTCCATTTTAAAATGGCTTCTACAACCGAACTAGGCATGCTCCACAGCGGCTCATCACAACGCCTTACTTAAAGAACATGGCATATAATCAATGAATAGAGAGTACGGAAGACCGTCACTGTCAAAATTCCCCAGGTTAGTAAATTTTTTCCATTCCGTTTTTCTTAATTCTTTTTTTTTCAAATCTCTCTATATTTTTTCAACATTTAGCCCGTCATTGTGCACCTTTAATACATTATTATTATTAAAACCGCTTATTGATTGGAAAGCGTGTTTCACTTGGTCTGTCAAATGGTTCTGTTGCATAGTCTACGCATGCGCAAGTTTTCCTTTCTCATTTTCAAAAGATATTACATTTGATGGAGAAACGAAATAGGGTGATAAGAATGACCGGAAAAATCAAGAAGAACAAGAAGAAGAAGAAAAAGCAATAGACGAAGCGGGAAATATATGCGGGGGTTATTGGTGATTGAGGCTAAAAACGTGTGGGTATTAATGTTGAGAAAAAGAAGGAAGATAAAATAAGCAAGGATGGAAAACGGAGTAAGTAAGAAAGAAAGAGAAATGATACAATACGAAAAAAAAAAAGAAAATCTAATGAAATCATAGAAAAAAAAAATACTGGGGAAAATAAAAAGCAAAAGAAAAATTAAATGACTAGAGAGAAAGAAATATATAAAAATAATAATGAAAAATGAAATGGGAAAAACGAAAAATGAAGCCTACTTTTTTGGATAGGAAAAAGAAGGAAGAAAGAAATAAAGAAGGAAACAAGCAGAAAAGAAAAAGAATCAAATGGTAAAAGAAAGAAAGAAAGAAAGAAAGAAAGAAAGAAGATATGATTAGGAGATAGAAAGAGGAAAAAGAAACAAAACAAGAAAGAAACAAAAAATAAAGACAGGAATAGAAAGACAAAGAAACAAACGAAAAAAGAAAAAAAGAAAAGAAAAGCGCAATAAAAAAATGAAATGGGAAAGCGTACTTTTTCTTGAATAGGAAAAATATGGAAGGAAGAAATAAAGAAGGAAACAAACAGAAAAGAAAAAGAATCATATGGTAAAAGAAAGAAAGAAAGAAAGAAAGAAAGAAAGAAAGAAAGAAAGAAAGAAAGAGGATATGGTGATGAAATAGAAAGAAGAAAAAGAAACAAAAGAAAAAGAAAAGAACAATACATAAGGAAATATGAAGAGGAGAATGAAGCCAACTTTTTCTTGTATGGGAGAAAGAAGGAAAAATAATAAAGGAAACAACCCCAAAAAAGTATCAAATGGTAAAAGAAAGAAAGAAAGAAAGAAAGAAAGAAAGAAAGAAAGAAAGAAAGAAAGAAAGGGGATATGATCATGAGATACAATTAAGACAAAGAAAGAAATAAAAAAAAGAAACAAAGAAACAAAGAAACAACGAAAGAAAGAAATAGGGCAAGAAAGAAAAATGAACCAAAAACCCAATAAATAAATAAACAATAAACAAACAAATAAACATGGCTAAACAGAAAAAGAAAGAAATAAAGGAAGACAGAAAATTAACTCATAATAGAAAGAAACACAGACAAAAGAAATTGAAATAGAAAGGAAAAAGAAGCAAAAGAGACAAAAAATTATTTACATCAGTCAGAAAAAGAAAGAAAGAAAGAAAGAAAGAAAGAAATGTGAGTTTTTTTTTATTTATTTTTTTTTAATGTGATTCAATTCGAAAAAAAGAATCGTGGATCGCAAAAAAAAAAAAGTCTGAGGAAGATGGAAAGATTCAAAATTGAAATATTAAGGAATGGATCTTGTCGGTAGGGAAAAGTAAGAAAAGTAAATCGATGAAAGATAAAAGATTAAATTGAAAGAAGAAAAAAGAATATAAAAAAGGAAAAATCAATTAAATAAGTATAAAGTTTTTAAAAAAAAGAATTAAAAAACAACAAAATGTCAACTGAAGAACTTAGAAGAAAAGGGAGTTGTAAAGAAATACAAAGAAAGGAAAAACAGGAAGAATTGCAGAGAGTAGAGAAAGAGAGGGAGAGGATAAAGTCGGATGATAAAGGAAAAGAGTCAAGGGAGTAAAAAGATTGAAAAGAAGGCGAAGAGGAAGGTAAAAAGATTAAGCGGAATGGTCAAAGAGATAAAAGATTAAAAGAGAAAAAAAGAGAGAGAGATAAGGAAACAATATAGAGGAAAGGGGGTGGGTGGAGAGAATAAACAATGAAAATCTAAACCGGAAGGAGGAATTGGAAAATGAAGCACAATAACTTGCGAACCTATTCATTTTGAAGGAATATAGAACACAGTAATTAGACCAGGATATGAATTGTGAAATCTATCAAAGAACATTCTTAGAAACTGAATTCTACTTTACAAATAAGGTATTTAAGAGATGTGGATAACAACATCCACTTGTATAAAGGAAAATCTCTCATTCGTATATATAGCGGTCTAATACTAAGTCTAACGTAAAGTTGGGCGGGTTTCGATCCCAGTTTTAACCGTCCAACGTGCTTAGCCACACTGAAGAGTTGTGATACAACGAAACCGTCTGTCTGTGGATGACAATATATATATATATATATATATATATATATATATATATATATGGTTACCTAACCCCACCCCACGAGCAGGATGCGACAGTAGGTCATTTCTTAAGAGGGGCTAAACTGGTTAGAATTCAGAAATTTCCATTGCCATAACCAGGCTAAACATCCCAGTCTGACCAAGATTTTACACATAGCTGGAGGGAGAATAATTGAATTCATGCCTTTCCCTATATACGAAATGCAGACTCGTCCAGGATTTGCACTGGGGTCGCCGAATCTATTTCTTATGGTGTTAACGCTGGTACTTGCATTATATATATATATATATATATATATATATAACAGGATTCATGGTTAATGGTTTTCAGAGAAATTAATCAACTTCTTATATTCTGACTATTCCTCCAGTCATCGAAGGTGTAAGAGCAAAAATCTAGAAGCATCACTTTCATTTGTAGAATTTTAAGAAGCATTTGATTATCTGATAAAAGTAAATTTGATTCCATCCACAGAAAATTATGATTTTCAAAAAGAAACTATTACCGCTTTAATGAGACTCTTCAAGGATACAAAGTCAATGGCTCGTTTACCTGATAGCGACACTGATTACGTTAGCATTGTCACTGGAATCTTGCTAGGGTTGTATAGCAGAGAAAGACAACACTGAAGTATAAAAAATAATCAGCTTCTTTTTTTTCCCATTTTATTACCCAAAATATACGGACTGGTAAAGAAAGAGAGAGTTGAAGACAGCTGAGCCGAACACACGCGTACGGGCCGACGGTACGGATTTCCTGAGAACCACTTTCCTCTTCGTTCTGCTTTTCGGGTCAAAAACGCCCTGGTTATATAATATTCCGGACCTCCACATCAATTCTACTGGTCACCCCTCCTCCAACCTGCTGCTTATACGTTTCACGAAGACATACCTCCTTCTACCAACGCAATTTCCACCACATTTCCGCCGAAACACTTGCGCCCTTTTTACTTTAGTTTACAGGTGAATTTCATGTTATTTTTCTTCTTAGTGTTCGACTTCAATCTATCATGCTACCCATGCCATTTACGCAACATGTCAAAAGGGGTCTTCAAGTCAATATCCAAAACCAACAGATGCATTAACAATATTTTTCTTGAAACTAATAGAACGTTCTACAAACGTCAATCGATCTAGAAAATGATACACTAAAAAGACAAGAAGCAGATGATATTTCACAGAAACAACTATTGATTTAAACTAAACAGATAATCACTGTTTCAGGCAGAAACACATGTTCAAGGAGAATCCCAATTGCATTGACGATTGGTTTCAATGTGAGTTCACATTAAGTCACCTCATTTTTTAATGAAGAATGTGCCATCTCCTAATTAAATGGCAAGTCTTTGAAATTAGTATACTATTTTATATACCTTCGTAAAAATATCGGATCAAATGAAAGTGATTTCAAGAATAACAATGGACTGCTGTTAGCAGATTAGGGACCATATGAAAGTTTGATCCCTCTGATAAAATGGAATAGGATTATTCAAAGCTGTAGTTGCAGCAATACTGTTGTATGGTTTCAGTTGAACTCTATGAAAACGCCAGAAGAAAACAAATATATGGGGAAAACACAAAGACGCTGGGTGCTGTTTTAAACAAATCCTTGAACCAGTGCCCTAAAACTCACTAGGCATATGTCCACGTACCTCCCATCTCACAAACCATCCATGTGACATAGGCATGCTTGGCACTACTGAAGTTGTAAAAACAAACTCTTAAGTGGTGTTCTCCGATGGACTATTACACATGGACACACCAGTATCAGTTGACCAGCAAAAACTTACATTCATTAGTTCTGTATGGGCGCAGGATACCATTTAGAGGACTTGCAAAATGTGATGGGTGTTAAGGACGGAGGGTGCGAAAGAGTCAAGGAAAACTGTGCTGTCTGCACGCTTTCTCGATTATGATGATATATACATACAATGACGATAAAAGATAAAGCACCCAGTCAACAGAACCAAGAAGGCGCTAAATACATCCACTGTAGGAGGGAATCCTCTCTCTTACAAAGAAAATCTGCTGCATATGACACTAAAATGCATCCAGTGTTGAAGTTCATGTTCTGGGGCTGTGGAAAACAAATTCTTCTGTCCACTTATTTCGTCTTTATTTATTTTTTTTTTTTACCAGCCTTTCTTTCTTTCTTTCTTTCTTTCTTTCTTTCGCACGTACTCACAAAGACATTCTATTCTCCCAAAAATCTTGTTTCTTCCAAATAATAAGAACCTTTATAAATCTGATCCTGCATCCGGTCTTTAGGCTCCAGTTATGGAACTCCAGAAAGAGAATCATAAATAGTTTCTTCACAATTACATTCTGATCTTCCAAAGATTCTATCTCTTCCAAACAATAAAAGCCTTTATAAACCTGATCCTACATCCAGAGGTGAGGCTACTGTGTTGAATATTTAACAGGGATATTGACACACCCTTTTGCTGCCAGTATTAGCAGATCCAATCTGGCCTGGTATGATAATACCACTAAGTGTTCTATTTATGAAGGGAATGGATCTCTTTAAAAATTATTCCTATTAGATTAGAATATTAAAACACTTTACTGTATGTAAACAAATTTTTTCCTTGTTAAATTGGTTAGTTTATTTCTTTAGTGACATAACAACCTTTTAAATTGTTTAATGCCAAAGCCATCCTTGAAAAGGGTCATTAGCCGTACTATTTTACACATATACGGGGTAAGAAGTGGTTCATACCTATCGCAAAAATATTAGTTCGTAAATAAAAGAAAGAAAGTTAATTAGGTTCGAACACGCTTACGTATATGTCGCTGTCCAGCATGTTAGCATCGACAACACGGAGATTGCTTTTCGCAATATAAACTTGCAATAATTTTTTGTAACAATACAAATGTATACATAATTCGGTGGATGGTCAGATTCTGTGATGTTGTGGATTGATATCTCCGAAAACCGTTCTGATTTTTCCAATAATGTTTCTCGATTTCAAGATGAATATGTTTGATAACCGTGGTATTATAAACCTTAGCATCTATAGCATTAAAGGTTATGCTTCTGTAGTTCTTACTGATTCCAAGGTCACATTTCTTGAGGAAAAGGTGGATACAGTTTTTTGTTCATTTATCCATTGCGTTCTGCTTAGAGACGGCGTTGCATAACCTAAGAAATATGTCGTCAAACTTTCTTGTCTTCCCTCCTTCGGGAGGGATTTTGTCAAAGGTTATCTACTTTTAATTAACTCAACGTAAACTGATCTAGTCTGATATATAATTGGCAATAAATAATTTTTGATTGGTTTATCAGAGACTTCAGGAGGGTTTCGAGGAAACTATTGAAATGTTATTTTAACTTTTAACGTCTTGGCTAGAAGCTTTTATTTTTGTTCTCGAGGTGTTTTTCCTTCCGATTAACTCATTTACTGCCTTCGAAGGTTATCTTGATTGTTTCTCTTCTAACGAGTTTCTGATTTTATTGATTGGTCTTGAATATATTCTTGTTGTTCTTTTTGGTATGCGTTTGTTAGTTCTGCATGGACTTTCTAAAGTTTCTGTGCATTTTCATTTGTTGGATTTCTTTTATCAAGTAAGAATACTTTTTTCATGCTTACTCGTTTTTCTCTTATTGCTATTGGAACCCATGGAACTTTATTATATTTGAATCTTGGTTTTGTTGGCATGCACCCGGGTGCCGCTTCTTTATGGGCGGTAACAAAATTTCCATAATCGTCATTAGTAGTACGTGATTCAGAAGTCTCCTAAAGAGCATCAAACTTATGTTTTATTCTTACTGTACATTGATTTCTAATATCATTATAAGGACCTGTCTTACCGTAAAGCTAATGATCAAAATATACTCCCCCAAAAGAGGACTATACGTATTTATTCACTTCTAATATACGAAGTTATATGGATAGATGTAGGTCCATAGATTTTTCTTCCTGTTTTGGAATTTAGTATTCAGACTTACTAATCTGGTTTTGAGTAAAAAATACTAGATATTCTTCATTTCTATTTGGCAAGTTCTCTAAGTGGAATTTGTAACTTTCGTCTTTGCCTTTATGGGTCCGTAGGAATGTGGCAAACGTTGGGAGATAGCTCGTTGTAGAATGGGATGATGTTCGTATCATTTCTGCCATTTGTGGAACTGTAGCAAGAGACGATTGTTGGGCAGTGATTGCCATGACTTGAAACACATATAGTTCTTATTTGGATTCTCTATATGCTATTTAGTGATTTTAAGTCACGAAGACGGAGAAGCATTCCTACAACTCTTAATTCCATTACCTGGGTATTTTATTTCTACTTTGCTATTGTAATATCTATGCCCTTCTATATATAGGATATCTATATTATGATCGGTTGCCCGTGATGTAATGGTTATCGTCGCAGGAAATGGACATGGCGACACGACTTCAAATCCTGGACGAGACTGGTTGCATTTCACATAGCACTAATACCCATGGGAAATGTATGAATCCAATTATTCTCCCTCCAGCTATGGATGAATAGTAGGGCATACTAGGTTCTTTAGCCTTGGTGAGGCAACTAGTCCAGGTAAAGGAAAACTCTGAATTCAAACCTTTTAAACTCCGCTTAAAAAACTGACCTTGTATCATATCCTGTCCGAGCGGGGGAAGGGGGTAAATATGATATTATGATCGGTTGCAGACGATGTCAGTTCAGGCAACTGGTTTACTGTGTTTAAAGTCCTAACGTTAAATGATAATGAGTTTGTATCTAGATAATTTTGTTTGGGGTTTTAGTTTGGGCTCTGAGGCTGAATTTGAGCCCTGAGCTCCAACTTCAATCGAATGCATCCTTTTTTTTACTTGCATCAAGGGCAATACGGTTAGGACGTACAGTTGGAATTAGAGTCATTGTTGTTCTTTTTTCCTCAACCATAAGCGCCTCTAGTTTTCTGACTGATTTATCTGATCCTGACCTTTGACCTATGAGGTTCTTTCGCTTTGTGCCTGGTGAAAGACGCCTTTGACACGCCTTTGGATTCATTCTATCATTCTTCACATCTATCCTTGGTATTTCCCATGGCTTCTGTTGATATACGCTTGTGTGGTTCGAATATTATTCTCCTCAATCGGAGACTGTTATCCGGGTTATTGTTCAGGATTGCGCTTATAAAGTTTTCATCTTAGGAATTCTCTTTATTACAAAAAAAAAGGTTTCTATTTACAATTAGAATTTTCTTAAGTTTTACCTTATTAGATAAACTATTTTTGGATTATTTACACCAGACTTTTAGGTTGATATAATTGCAGTTAGTTGTCTAAATTTCTGCGACGAAGCCTGGTGATTTTTATCATTAAGGGTTTTCGGACTATTGTCTTCATCTTTATTGTTATTTCCACAACCTTTCGGCCGATATGTCCTCCGACCTTCATCAGGTATTTGTCGAACTCTGGAACCTTCACGGAACATCCAACTACGTCCTTTATTGGATACATGAGAGTCACCTGTTCTGATTCCGTTAGCCATAACCGGGTACAAGTGTTCTTGTATTGTTACTCGCCTGAGGTCAGGATTGAACCTGCAAAATCCAGACGATTGTCTCCTTAGAAGCTTAGGGAACCAACGCCTATAACCGATACGCTATGTGCGCGGCGGGATAATTCAGAGCGAATTTTTGAGACTTAATGTTCTTACTTGACTAGGATTACAACTATTATGTATGATTTTTTTATTCCCTGTGCTCATATTCAGATTTTTTTTTTTTTTTTTTTGGCAGTTGCTGATTAATTTCCACTCCTGCTTTCTTTCTTACTTTAAAATTTTGAATAATATGTACAGGGAAAATTTAGTATATTAAAGCTTTTAACTATATCTTACGAGCATTTTCTTTTAAAAATGTTGGTTTGGTTTCCTTTATTAATGACATATCAACCTTTGTGGGTTATTTAATGCCAAATTCATCCTTTTAGAAGAATAGTAGCTGTGCTATTTATCCCATATGTTCGAGGATAAGTGGATTCAAACCTTTGAAAATCATATTAGTCCGAAAGGGAACGTATTAGCGTAAGTGACATTCGAAGACGCTTACTGCGATGTCCCAGCACTTTTTTTGCCACTGCACTACATGCTCAACCTTTAAGAAAATAATTCGATGTTCTGTGAGTTAAACAGAGTCGGTATATAACGTGAATAGTTAAGGTCAAAAAGTCAGTAAAGAAAATCAAATAGGTTTACTAAATTTTTCATGTAGTGTGAATTATACTATCTTCACATAGAAGAAATAAGGTGGAACCTATGTTCATTTCTATCATAAAGTATAAACATAACAATCAACCAACGAAAATATACGTAATCTTGTAAATAAGCATAACTTGATAATGTCAAACCACAACTTATATGTAACTTTGTTGGCAAATGTCAAAGCAGATATCTATTTTAATGACGACAATTCAATATCAGCTCTGGAAAATCATTTAAATCCAGATCTGCAAAACGCAGTAGGCACAATTTCTTTTCTAAACAAATTCTGCTGCCGGCTTCGTCACTTCCTCTCCGACTGGCTTTTGTTATCATATAGTATTTTACATACACACACACACACACACACCAATGCAAACATATACATTTTCACCCATGCACACACAATTTATATACGTACATTTCTATATATATATATGTATATACAAACATACACAAACACGAGAAAAGTAACGGAAATAATATCGTCGAGCTTTATGGCTTGACATAGATAATTAAACAAGATACGGTGCTCTTAGTTGTGTTGTCGCCGATTGCAGATATCTCGTAAGTTTGTAATTGTAATAACACAACTAGAAATTCCTGTAGGAAACATTACGCTGTAAATTAAACTGCAAAAACTATCAAATATTAAAGGCACAGGAAAATTTTAATTCATAGAGTTGGCTGAATCAATACCAGAGACCATAAAGAAATCGGGCTTTTGAGTAATGCGTTTAAAATAGCCATGAAACTTGCCTAATGCTCTGCAATGAAAAATAATTGCCAAAATCTATTTATTCATAAAACACAATATGACTATATATATATATATATATATAACCCTCTGCATTAGTTGTATACGATGCAAAGTCATTTTGTAGAAGGAGTTTTACAGGTTTGAATTAAGAGTTTTCCTTCTCTTGGATTAGTTGCTAAACCAAGTCTAAAGAGCTCAATCTGCCTCATATTTACTCATGGCAGTAGAATTAATAGTTGGATGTATACCTTCCCAAGGAAGCAATATCAAATACAAAGAACTTCTTCCAGGATTTGAACCCGGGTGACCGTGTCGATTTCTTATGACGATAACTAATGCACCTCGAGTATGTTTGCGTGGGTGTATGCACACACACACACACACACACATATATATATATATATATATATATAAACCAGTTATATATATACATGTGTGTGTGTGTGCCTGTGTCTATATATATATATATAGTTAAGTATTATTTGGTCCAGTTAAATCGGAGTTGGGAGTAATTCCATCAGGACAAGAAAACTATTCAAAAGTGAACATTTAAATTTTCCTGGTAAAGAGCTCAATGTAACAGACATTACAGAGCAATAATTTCATTAAGAAAAAACAAAAACCGGTCACATTAGGTTTATAAATTTATTTCCATCCGGTTATGTGTTTTTGATAAAAAAAATGTCTAATTTAGAATTAAATCTGTAGTTTTAAGTGAAAAAGTAATTAGAATTTTTTAAAAATAAAAATTTAAAAAAAAAATCAATTTACTATAATTCAAACCGGCAATAAAATAAAAAACGGAAGTAGGCTAAATGAGGAGATAACTCTTCACCCCTCTTCTATGCCCTCCCACCCTTCTTTCCTGTGTCTGTTCTGATTTATTTTATCCATAAGATCTGAAGAAGTCCTTTTAATTTTTTTATTTTCGTGTTTTTTGATTTTATCAAAAACACATAACAGGATGGAAATAAATTTATAATCCTAATGTGACCGGTTTATGTTTTTCCTTAATGAGAGTATATATATATATATATATATATATATATATATATATATATATATTCGGAATTAAATATAGATCAAATCCGACAGGATGAAAAAAATTAGAAAAAAGTTCTGATGAAAGTTATTAAAACCGAAACGTTTAACGTTGGCTTAACATCAAAATAAATTCCTCTTATTTGGATATATGTATTAGTAATATCCAATCAACGCCCGAAAACAGTAGGTGTGGATTATTCTTGTATAGAATATATGAGGAATATCATATAAATCTATGAGAGTGCTCGATGTATGACTATTGTTACATCACTTATTCCCTTGGTGGTATATAACATAATTCATATTCAGAGCGTATAGAGTGCAATTAGAAGGAAACTCAAACCTGGTTATGATGATGCCTTCAAGAACTGCGGATTCCAATGCAGACTGGAGAATATAACCCCAGTGGACCCCGGCTCTTAAGATAGGAGTAATAATAGTGGGACCCGCACACTCGTCAAGGTAGATGACAATAATAATAATAATAATCACTCGAATAGACGAGGAAATCTGGTTTAATCCGCCTTTTTTTAAACTTACCAACATTAATATTGGTAAATACTCCCTACACCCCCTGAATAAACACTTTAATAGGGATAATCCATTAAGGGACATTTTTAATAGGAATACACTAATAATTAGGTACTCTTACACCAAGAATATGCTTAACATTTTAAACAACTATAACAGGAGGTTACTAGACGAACTAATTAAAAACGATGGGAGACCAGATGTGGCGTCTTGTAACTGTAGAAGTAAAGGGGAATGCCCCTTGGGCGGACGTTGCAGTTCGAGGAACGTCGTATACCAGGAATACGTTTCTCCTATGGAACAAGACAATGATGGATAGAGAATCTATATAAGCATGTCCGCTGGGAATTGTATAATCAGACATTCTTTCTCCAATCCACGACTTGAGAACCAGACTGCTCTATCAAAATATTTTTAGAACCTTAAAGATCAGGGACGACCCCCCAAATTAAATGGAAAATTGTCAGGCAGTCTTCTACCGCGAATAGCTTCAGTAGTAGATGTAATTTGTGTATCGATGAAAAAATTAGTATAATTAATTTCAGAGATCGCAGACTACTTTTAAACGAACGAAATGAACTCGTGTTTAAATGTAGATATAAAAGAAAATTCAAATTTTCCTTACTGAGAGCCACTGAGGCTCCTATTTCTAGGTAATAGCAAGGACAGTGATGAGAATTTTATTGGAAATTGATAACAATTAATTCAGTAGTTGATATCATTACGACGTGGAGATTTATATATAGATGATGATTCTGTGAACTTCGGATATTAATCCAAAAATTAAGCCCTTTGTTTCTGGGGTAGTTAATTTCCCTTGACCATTTTTAGGTTTAATTTAGTTGGCTACTTCCGTCAAGGGCACCTCAATATTTATGGATTATTTAATCCTGGTAGAACACCGTTGATATTTTCTAACCTATAGCTGAAGGGATCAGGGTTCATACGATCCTTAGGACATTCGAAAATGAACGTAACTGCACACGTGGCGTGGTGTAATGGTTATCGTCGCAGGAATTGGACACGGCGACACGAGTTCAAATCCTGGACTGATTGCATTTCACATTGCACTAATACCCTTGGAAAAGGTATGAATCCAATTATTCTCCCTCCAGCTATGGGTAAATAGTAGGACAGACTAGGTTCTTCAGCCTTGGTGAGGCAACTAGTCTAGGAGAAGGAAAACTCTGAATTCAAACCTGTTAAACTCCGCTACATCTACTTACATGTCATATCCTGCCCGAGCGGAGGGGTTGGGTAAATATGGTAACTGCACACGTGGCGTTCGAACACGCTTACTTCGAGGCTGGAGTCCAGTGCTTTAGACATTACGACTCGGGGACTACCCCAAAACAGTTCTGAAGCCTAAAGTACAGAATTAATATGTAAACTTCGTCTGTTACTTAGAGTTTCATATGTTGCCAGAATCATCAAAAGGAAAGGGGACTTAAGGAGTTTGAAATTTGCATTTATTAAGGAAAATGTGTCACGTGAGATAATGCATAAACACGGGAACAACCAAATAGAATAGACTTTTTTTTATTTCATCGACTAAATAGATAACAATTATTTCAAATTCTTTCGTTTTAGACAATATCAATTTTTCTATAATGTGTGCTTAATCAAGAGATTAATGACAAAATAGATCCATATTTTTGTGTGGGTATACATGTATATATATATATATATATATAGTAATCCACAGACAGACTGTTTCGTTGTATCACAACTTTTCAGTATGGCTAGACACGTAGGGCGCTGGGATCAAAACCCGCCCAACTTTACCTTAGACTGAGTATCAAACCGCTCAGCCAAAAAGCTAACCGCGCCAGCTTAGGAATTATAAGGCATTAATTGGTAGCTTTCGTTTGTTTACGTTTATACCTTATCGGATACCAGAGTGCTCAATTCATTCGAAGAGTTTTGCATTATGCGAGTGGTAGCCGTATATTCCTTCGCCAGAGTGCTCAACTCCCATGGCGGAGCGTATATATATCCACACACACACATACACACACAAACACACACACACACATATATATATATATATATATATATATTAATGTCATCAATAGACATACTTTTTCGTCGTATCACAACTTCTCAGAGTGGCTAGACACGCGAGATACTTCAAGCTCGGATCGAAACCTGACAGACTTAAAATCAGTCGGATATCTTACCTCAAATCTATCGTCCCTATCAACGTAAGCGAAGGAATTTTTTACGTATATATTTAGCCAACAATTCCCAATTCGAGTGATACTACAGACCAAAAGTTTGAGACCGCCCTGAAATGTTCATAAAAAGTGCTGGTTTTAGATATTTGGATAAATAATTTCAACTATTCTGTATATGCAAACACTTACAAAAAATTCAAACAAATTTTTCTCCAAATATTATAAATTTATTTGTTAAGCTTTGAAAATTTTGTTAGAATCTGTTACCTCTTCTGAACTACAAGTATAAAGTAGAAATTTACAAGTATTTCCACTCTACAGCTTGATAGAGGTTCAATTCTATCTAGATTGATGGGTTGTAGTGGGAGAGAGTACTGAGTATCTTCCGTAATTTACGGGAGTTACTTTCAGATTTAGTGCCACCACAAATACAATATAAATTTTACAAGCACATAAGCAAATGGAATATGTCAACAACGAACATTAAGAAACAAACAATTTAATAATCATAACAAACAGGATAAAAATAATTAGAAATATACGGTTCATATTATGTACGAGCGGCCTTTGTAGAAAATACAGCTATGGCCAGTTGAATGAAAATTGGGTTGTTCGACCGTGTGTGTGTGTTTACATGTTAGTAAAATCTATTGAATGAATGCGTCCATAGTTGACCGAAATGAAGAGGATGAAAATTTTGGCTTTACTTACATACATGTGTATTCGTGTGTGTGTATATAAGTGATACTATTTACCAACCCCTCCGCTCGGGCAGGATATGACACAAGGTCAATTTTTAAGCGGAGTTTAACAGGTTTGAATTCAGAGTTTTCCTTCTCCTAGACTAGTTGCCTACCAAGGCTGAAGAACCCAGTCTGCCCTACTATTTATCCATAGCTGGAGGGAGAATAATTGGATTCATACCTTTCCCATGGGTATTAGTGGTATGTGAAATGCAATCAGTCTCGTCCAGGATTTGAACTCGTGTCGCCGTGTTCATTTCCTACGACGATAACGACTACACCACGGGCATATAAGTGATGGACCGTAAGTATGGGCCTTTTGTTTTATTAAGTCCACACGTGCCTTTTTTAAGATCTTTGGCGACAACGTGTCACATTTCGTAGTCGGTAAAAGAAGGTTGCATGCCTTTTCCCTTTGAGTCTTATAGCGTGGCTCTCAGATGTCCGTCCTGGCCTCCCGTAGTGGAAGGAATGACGTAGTTAATTAAATTCTTCGTTCGTTATTTATACTTTTTGGGGTCACTTAAGTGGATCAAAAAATAGGATAGTGTTAGGTTTTATTGCGGGTCCCAAAATTCAAGCTCGCAGACATTTATTGACTAATCAGATTCGTATATTTACTTATTTGTTTTAGAGCCTAGAAATTTTCTGTTAATTAGTTTCTGAGCCGGATTTTCTGGAATGTTTTATTTTGTGTTTTTAGCAGATTGGTTGAAAAATATAAAAATGTAACTTCAATGTTAATGCGATTTTGATCCGAAATTTCTAGAATGTTCTCATGTATGTTTTTGGGGTTGATTATTTTAAGGCTAAAAATGTGTACTCTATAGGGTGATAGAAATTGATTTTCAGAAATCCTTTAAACTCCAGGAACTAAACGGATTAGTACTGAAAAAAAAAGCCAAATGGAAATTCTTTCTATATAAGGATATTCTGAGCGTCAGATAACTAGAAATATTACTGATATCAAAAAATGAAGAGCATTATATCCTACAACGATATACAGAAACCCGCGTAGCCAGATTAATATCTATCACGGAGGATAGACTCTTAATCGTGTGAAGTAAAAGGAACAAACAGAAAACAACTTCTGAACAAACTGTTGATTTAATTCTACACATTAACATCAATATCTGATAAGACTGTTACAAAAAGACTTTTTGGGGCCAAATGGATGTTTGTCAGTTATGAAACCCCTTTTAAAAAAGAAAATAAGTTAAAAAGACTACAATGGGCACACGAATACAAGGATTCGACTTTAGATGGTTGGAAAAAGGTATTATGAACTGAGATTTTTAGATGGAAGCAAAAAGTTCCTTTCAGACGAATTCCTTCAGATGTAATGAGTGAAAATTGCATTATACCAACTATTAAGCATAGTGCTGCAGCTTTCATGATTTAGGTGTGTTTTGACAGGGAAAATGCTGGAGATATTGTCCAAATTAAAAGCATTATCCTAAAGGAAATAGCAGCAGGCAATTCCTTCTGGTTGCCGTATTATTGGACACAGTTTTATTAGGCAACAAGATAATAATCCAAAATGCTGCTCAAAACTCTGTACAAATCATCTAAAATCAACGAAAGATGAAGGAATTTCGCTAATCATGAGTTGCCCACCCCACCAATTTTCCGATGCTTCACTCATTAAACGAGTAAAGGGTGAAATTGATCATGAAGGGAACTGCTTCAAAATAAGCAAGAGTTGTTTACACATTCACACAATGTTTGGGAAAAACTTTCATCAAAATACTTTTACTAGGCATTAAAAAAGGTGGCAAGATTTTATTCTTAGTTTAAATTAGTGCACAACTTTATACATACATTAAAAAGTGAATTTATTTCTTAAAAGACATGAAATTTCATTCATGGCTTACGTTTAGAGGAAAAATTCAAAGTGGTTACAAACTTTTTGTTGATATATATATATATATATATATATATATATATATATATATATATATATATATATACGGGGTTCATTCAATAAGTTTCCTAACTTTTTTGTACAGGCATTTAAATTTGTCATAGACTCTTGAAAATTCAGTATGTTATTGCTATACATCTTATAACATGACTGACCAGTTTTTAGGATTTTATGGTCAAATGAACAGCTACAGCAGGAATTGGAATACACCCTACTAAAGCCTGATTGTCACAGCTGGTGAATTACAAAAATGGAATCTGGACGCGAGGACACTTTTGAGGAATGATATGCAATAAAATTCTGTTTTAAACTTGGAAAAAATGCCACAGAAATGTATGGAAAGCTTTTAGAGAATCTTGCAGGAATCGAGCATCAGTTTTGAGTGGCATAAGAGATTCAAAGAAGGCAGGGAGTCTGTGAGGGATGATGAGAGGTGTGGGAGAAGTAAGGAAGTCAATACATCAGAGATGATTGGCCAAAGGGTAAGGATTACTGTGTTGAGGTTTTAAGGCAGTTCAGGAAGAGATTCTGTCGGAAGAGGCCAGCACTCTTCAAATCGGGTCAGTGATATTTCCACCTTGACAATGCACCAGTCCACAACTCCATCCTTGTCATAGACTATTTGACCAAGATGGGCATCAAGACACTTCCTCACCCTCCCTATAGTCCAGACCTGTGACTTTTGGTTATTCCCTAAGCTCAGAGGTTGTCGTTATGAGACAATTAAGGAGATGAAAGAGGCTGTGACGAATGTCATTGACACGCTCACACAAAAGGACTTCCATAGGGCCTTCCAGGAGTTTTTGGAACTGTACAACAAGTGCATTGCAGCCGGAGGAGAATCTTTCAAAGGGGACTACAGTTTCATATGTGTACTATCAATAAAAGTGCCCATTCGAAAAAAGTCTGCAATTTATTTAATAATCCACACACACACACACACACACACACACACACACACATATATATATATATATATATATATATATATATATATATATAAGAAAATAAAAGGCAACATTTTTGTTCATCTCATTTTCATTGTTCAATGACAGTTTTTCAACATATTCTCTATTTTAGAGCCTTTTCATATTCTTTTTCTTTTTAGGATATATATATATATATATATATATATATATATATATATATATATATATATATATTACTGAAATAATAAAATAGAATCTTTACATGTATTTTGTCATATAATTCGTACACCCGAAAGATTATTGAATTAAGTTTTAATACCGAAGTATATACTTCTCGGCTTCTAATATGGAGAAACTGTACCTGTTAGTTTGCTAAATGTTACAATTAAAAATCTTCACTTTACAATATTTTTTTAAAATTTTATTATGAGGGGTAATGCCCGAATCTTTGAAAAAATGTATTATCTTTTTTTCAATATCTGTTTTCCTTTCATTTTAATTCTTCACAATAATTATTTTTTCATTTCTCTAAAGTTCAATATCATTCTCAAAGACCATATTATTTAATGCATAAGACTGTAGGATATAAAGATAAAGAGAATCCAATAATTTATCAGAGAATATAACATCAAACTTTAGGTAAAATAGGATATAAAATCCAATTGATGATATAATTTAAAATACAACTTTATATATAAAAGAATATATACTTCAACTTTATTCGATAATAGGATATAAAATTCGATTTTGTATGGAAGAGGATATAATTCAACTTCATATATACAAGGATATAACTAAAAAGTGATCTGATAACATAGAACTGAAGTGATTTTATAATATAAAGTAAAGAAGTTGCCTCCCTTTAGTCGAGGGCGACCAGAAGGTTCCCTTTACAATAGCTACTACACCGAGGAGTAGGGGAGGGTGCTACTCCTTTCCCTGGATTGCTCTACTTTACCCTTGATACGTATCTTATATTGCTGAGTGTTAGGCAAGGAGGCCAAAGAGCCGGTTATGATTGTTTTTAAAAAAAATTTTTCGATAATATAAAAAAGCATATTCATGAATAAAAAGACTGGTTGGTGGGTTGGTTTTGTTTTATGGCATGTCAACACTTGTGAATAATTTAATGTCAAATCTAATCTATCTATCTATCTATCTATCTATCTATCTATCTATCAGTATATATATATATATATATATATATGTGTGTGTGTGTGTGTGTGTGTGTGTGTGTGTGTGTGTGTGTGTGTGTGTGTGTGTGTGTGTGTGTATAATGATTTTTAAAAGATTAGTTTGTAGGTTAGATTTTTAAACAAGCCAAAGCTGATTCCTTTACCCACAGGAAAGTGGTTTTAAGAGTTGCTATTCAAGACCAATGACCAATACTTTAATTTGATACTATTAATAATCCATAATAAAAGTTTGAACAGTTCGATTTGACCCATAGATTGGACTCTAACAGGTACTACCACACCTAGTTACAGTGGATCTGGGAGTAATAACAATGAAAGGGCTCTCAATACTGCTCCAATTTCATGGATTAGAGGTCCACTATCACATGGAGATTATTGTCATACGCAGGACACTAGATCTATTTGAACCGTAGATAGGAGCCTAATAGGTACTCCCACTTCGGGTTAAGACAGACCTGGGGCTAATGGTAATAAAATTCTAATCTGAATTCCCCAAAGTTTCAGAACTGGCGCCTCACCATCAGATTGTTTAATATCTTATCCAGCACATTCCTTTGGGAGAGGAGTGATCATACTCCTCTACAGAGATGCTGTCTGCGTATTCTACATCCCCAGCTGAAGATGCTAAAATATAAAGTGAATTTGACTTAGGAAAAGAAACATTGCGTATACGACTGTAAAACTCAAAATCTGAAGAAAAAAAAAAACAGATAGAAAATATTAGTATGCAAACCGATGATTAAGATCAATATTAAAAACATTTAAGATCAATTTCGTCGCAAGCTTTTTTGGAATGACTCTCAGTTTCCCAATATGAATCCCTTGTCAGATGCTTGTCAAGAAAATAGTTTTTTTCGTTAATTTTTCAATACCAATGGTGACTATTAATCTCATCATCCCGAAGTAAAGGCTGGTAATAATTATATACGGCGCTTACAAAAACTTTTTTTCAATTTATAATTCACTCTTTTTTTCGGTCGGATGCTATTTAAAAAAGCAAGAAGTTATTCTTATACCTGCGCATACTTATAAGCACAGATTTCTAATTAAGGAGACAGTCTTCATCTATAAAGTAATCATATTTACCAACCGCACCGCTCGGGCAGGATATGACACAAGGTCAATTTTTAAGCGGAGTTTAAAAGGGTTGAATTCAGAGTTGTCCTTCTCCTAGACTAGTTGCCTTATCAAGGCTGAAGAACCTAGTCTGCCCTACATTTTACCCATAACAGGAGGGAGAATAATGAGATTCATACCTTTCCCAAGGGTATTAGTGCTATGTGAAATGCAATCAGTCTCGTCCAGGATTTGAACTCGTGTCCATTTCCTACGACGATAACCATTACACCACGAGCACTTCATCTTTAAAGTAATAATGCTTGATTTCTCCACCTCTCCAACCTCACCACTCAAACATTCTACAATTTCTGAATAATGACCCCACAGGCTTTCGCACTTATCAAAATATCCCATTCAACAATAATGAAGTTATTAAATGTATCTTTGCAATTCCTAAAATATTTAAGTAGTGTTATGTTGTTTATGATTTATGATTGTATAATCGTAATTTTCAGACTCGTTCAATGGCCCCTAAATATCCCATATTTAGCCTTTCATCAGTTACTCATCATTCTCTGTAAAACATTTACTATCAAAGGGACATTCATATTTACAGTCACAGTTATTGTGAGGAAGTAAGTAATTCATTTCATGTTTAATATCAATTACGCTTTTTAATATCTGTAGCATCGGTGAAAATTTCTTTTTTTAGTATTTCTTATCAGTCACGAACACGGCGGCTGTCGGTGTGGACAGGACACTTCTTGATCTTCCTTTCACTAACCTAAGCTCTCAATGAATATATATATATATATATATATATATATATATATATATATATATATATATATATTGCTTTAACAAAACAAGAAACCTTTATTGAAAAGTTTACATTTTAAACTGATATATTATTTTCATTTAGAAATTATGGATATTTTGTCGTTTAATGATGAATATTAATTTGGAAAATGTTAATTTTTTCTTTAAAGTATTATAATAAAATCGAATGTTAAAGGCAAATCAAGTTTGAAATGTTAACAAATTTAAGTTTGCATGAATTTTTGAATTGTAACAATAGATTATCGATTTTCTCAAAATCTCCTTCTCCATCAGTCTTCCCAAAGAAACAATGTACCAGACAAAAGACGATAATTTCTATGCTGTTAAAATTTATATAGAGAATTTCACTGTCTTTTACCACTTTTCATTTATTTTATAGATAGATAGATAGATAGATATAAAAGAATTGTGACAGACAGAGACAAACACACACACACACACACACACACACACACACACATATATATATATAGGTTGATAAAAAAGACCAGGTGGAAATATTGAGATAAAGAAAAAATACAGGAATACATTGAGATTGATCAATCAGTCAATATAAATACAGATATTCATGATGGTGAGCTCGCCAAGATTGATTAGAAAGGAGGGTAGACCTTCGGCGTAGTGACTTGTGTGCTGGACAATGACATATTTGTGAAAGTTTTGAGCAGACTCAGATATATAAAAGACATAGAGAGAGGCATTTTAGAGAGATGCACACACACACACACACACACACACACACACACACACACACACACACACACACGGGCGCATACAAAAACACACACAAGATTTTGAAGTCATAGTTTTACCTTCTGCCAGACCGGTTGCCCTATCAAAACTAAAGATCCAAATCGGTTCCAATATTCTATCCATAGCTAGGTAGGGTGATTCAGGTAATCTAAAAATAAAATTACCCATTCCTATAAAAAAAAAAGACCTAAACGCGTCATCATTTTCTAGAATAAATTTTTCTAATTTTGATTTCAAAATATTATGGGTCAGGGACGAGTTATCCCCAGTCTAGAGACAAAAAGTCCGATATTCAAAGGGAACAGACATAATATAAACGTAAAATTTACTTCTCTTCTTTTTTATTAAACAGTGAATATTTTTAAAAAGTGCTTGCTTTGTTTTGAAAAAAGCGGATCTCTCGATCCCCGCAAAATAGGTTTGACTAACCAAAAACATATCTCTATTTAACTTTCTCTGTCTGTCTGTCTGTCTGTCTGTCTGTCTGTGTCTGTCTCTCTCTCTCTCAATATATATATATATATATATATATGCAAATACGTACACTCACAAGTACATATTTGCAAATCTTTATAAACAAAAATGTAAATGTTTATTACTAACCGATAATCTCCAGTTTTATAGCACTAATTGGTTTAAAATTTTCAGAGAGTATTTTATTCGAATTCAGGAGTGTTTTTATATACTTATTATCCAAAAAATATTACAATAATTAAAAAAATATATTTTTAGTAAGTCGTTTTTCCCCGAGAAAAGCCGAACGCGAATAATGATGGAAAATATTACTTCTATTTTCCAAGAATTTGTAGGAAACGAATAAATAAATAAATAAATTTAAAATTAAAAATAAAAAAAATAAATATATAAAAAGAAAACTATTAAATTTGCAGAAAACTCCCAGAGATCCATTACGGGAAAAGGGGATGACGCATGCGTAAAAGAAAAAAGGCTTTCCTTTTGACAAACGGAGCAAAGTAATCTTTCTCTTTCAAGCAGTGTCCGTCGAACCAACAACACCATTTTGCTGTCTGGTGTTTTGGGCACCACGCATACGTCTTTGGTAGCAGTCCTCTCTCTATCGGTCAGCATTATGCTGAAATATACAAGACCCACGAATGAACTGTTAACTAACTCTTACCGGACAAAACTTCCAAAAGAAAACTAACCCTTATAGAAGCCCGAAATACCAAATGCGGACACATATATACATGAAACGAATTAATGTATTTTTGACACCTTAAACTGGGGGATTCAACCATTTTAATGTATTCAGGAAAAAACTGCTCATCCACGGAATAGTTGTTGAAACCAGTAAATAAAGGAAAGTATAAAAGAAACATCTTCGTCTCCTATCTTTTTCTATCTTTTCTTTTTGTATAATTCTTTTGGGGCTTTGGGGGGGGGGGAAAGGCAGTGCGCCGGCCAGTCAACGTGGGGTAAAATAATATAACCGAAATATGTAGTCAGATATCTAACGGCAACATAGGCTTGCCCTTAACCCCTGATTCCTCAGCAACTCATACCTCACAAATTTTACACGTGATTTTTTTCTGCTTTATTGGTTGACTTAAACAGAGACACTAAACTTTAAACCATATTTCGTTGGTTCAGTAGGAAGTATTTTTTTTATTCTAACGAATTGTTTACAAAATATTTTCTTATATTTTTTCAACATTAACGAAAGACATCCATTAAAAAGTTTTCTTTCTTAAACCATATTTCGTTGGTTCAGTAGTAACAAATTTTTCATTAAATATTTTTTTTTTTTTCAATATGACATTTTTTTCTCTTATTTCCTTCGTTTATTATTATCGATAAGACACTAAACATTAAAACATATTTCGTCAGTTCAGAAGTAACGAATTGTTTACTAAATGTTTTATTTTCTTTTTCTTTTTTTGTTTCTCTTCAACGAAAGACATTCCTTAAAACGTTTACTTTCGTTAATAAACTCTAAGCCATATTTCGTGGGTTCAGTAGTAAGTAAATTTATTTTTATTCTAAAAACTTATACTTAATTTTTTTCTTCATTATTGATATCCCATTTTTGTTGCTTAATAAATAATTTATGGTGTGCCAATTATTATGTTGCGAAATATTAACCAGCCCAAGCTTTGTGATGGCACACGTCTTTCAGTAAAAAAAATGAATAACCAACATCATAGAAGCAACTATTTTGACAGGGCCTTTCAAAGGTGAAGATGTCTTCACCCGCGAATTCCTATGATTCCAATAGATATGTCATTTCAATTTAAGAAATTGCAATTCCCAATTCGATTGGCATTTGCAATCACGATCAACAAAGCACCGGGACAATCTTTAGAATTGTGTGGCTTATATTTACACACTGATTGCTTCTCACATGGTCAATTATATGTTGCCTGTTCCAGAGTCGGCAATCCAGACAATCTCTTTATCTACACGGAAACTGGAACTACCAAGAATATTATGTATCCACAAGTATTGGAAAATTAAACATATTAAAAACATGCATTTTCTTTTTTTTTTTCCCCATTTAAACAAACTGAACCACAGCAACGCGTAGCCGGGTACAGCTAGTATATATATATAAATATATATATAGAGAGAGAGAGAGAACGATGCACACACACACACACACACACACACACACACACACACACACACACATATATATATATATATATATATATATATATTGTCATCCACAGACAGACTGTTTCGTTCTATCAGAACTCATCAGTGTTGTTTTTGTTTATATATGGTAGCTGAATCAAAGGTTTTGCAGTCTTTTGAACCGTGCCCTTTTACAGAAGGTATTTAACTTGACCGAAGAAGTTCAAGATGTGGTGGCTACTTACTGTTGTTTGTTATACAGAGGTAGTTGAAGCGTTGACACGTGCACTAATTCACTTCACTCGAGCTGCAAGAACGTCAACGATCAGAAAAGTTCATGTTTGATTTTTTCTTATCTAAATGACGAGTCAACCTTCCTGGATTATTTAACTCGAAAGCCATCCTTATAGAATAATAATAGTGGTACAATTAAAATCAGAAATTTTACACGTAGCAAGGAGTATTAGATGGATTCATGCCTTTCCCTAGGATTTTCGCACGGAATGAAAGACTGTTTTCGATCGGGATTTGAACTCTGCACATCAAATCTATTTCCTTACAACGATAGGCTACCCTTGCTGCCTCTCTTCTAACATTGCAAAAGACTGAGTGTTACTTTTTTACAAATTTTTACAAATTCTTTTCGTCAAATTTGCGAATCGAAGAAAGCAAATGATACTCTGACAGGTATAATCCACAACTACTACAAGTTTCCTGGTTGTTTGCTTATCGAGCTTCATGTCTTTCCACGTATCGGTTGTCAATATCTAATAGGTACTTCTCTCGGTGAAGCAACATGACAGTTAACAAATTAAGTGCATCAAATACGCAACAGTTGCCAATTGGGTCTTTCCGATACAAAGCCGATTTTTTCTTTCGGAAGCTTAGACTTCACCTTCCTCATTCACACATCTTCACACCATTATATATATATATATATATATATATATATATTAAACAACGTGTAAGAGAAAGTGGTGTACTAAAAATCAGTCGGTGGATAAAATAAAATACTTGGATGCCGTTAAGCAGAAGAGTATAATGAAATAATTATATACTCACATCCCTTAGCTCACCTGTTACAAACAGTTTCATGGGTTTTTCATTTGATTGTTTCCGATTTTTTTTGTTGTCTTTTTTTTCTTTTGTTTTGTTTTTTGTGTTTTAGTCTGGGTTGTAAAGAAAAATACAATCATCAGACAGATATTTAAGAAGTCAAGGACTGAATATTTTCACATTTTGAATTTTTGCTTCCTAAAAACTCGTGTCTTATGATTGTTTCATTTTTTAATTGGAACTACTTGAGACAGGTAACCAAATAAGCATGTGAGTTTGAAGCTGAGACTACAAGAGACAGGTGACCAATTGAGTTTGAAACTGAGACTACTTGAGACTGGTGACCAAGTAAATTTTTAGGAAAGACTACTTGAGACAGGTGACTAAGTGAGTTTGAAGCTGAGACTACTTGAGACAGGTGAAAAAGTGAGTTTGATGCTGAGACTACATGAGACAGGTGAACAAGTGAGTTTGAAGCGGAGACTCCTTGAGAAAGGTGACCATGTAATTATCAAGTTGAGGCTAAGCGAGACGGGTGACCAAATGAGTTTGAAGCTGAGATTACTTGAGACAGGTGACGAAGTAAATTTTAAGCTGAGACTACTTGAGATAGGTGACCAAGTATGTATGAAGATGAGACTCCTGGAGACAAGTGACCAATTGAGTTTGAAGCTGAGACTTCTTGAGACGGGTGACTAAATACATTTTAAGCTGAGACTGCTTGACACATGTGACCAAGTGAGTTTGAAGCTGAGACTACAAGAGACAGGTGACCAAGTATGTTTGAAGATGAGACTTCTTGCGACAGGTGACCAAGTGAGTTTGAACCTGAGACTACTTGAGACTGGTGACTAAGTAAATTTTAAGCTAAGACTACTTGAGACAGGTGACTAAGAAATTTTAAGCTGAGACTACTTGAGACAGGTGACCAAGCGAGTTTGAAGATGAGACTACAAAACACACGTGACCAAGTGACTTTCAGGCTGAGATTACATAATCTGTATAAGTAAATATTAAGCTGAGACTACGTGAGACAGGTTAAAAAGTGAGTTTGATGCTGAAACTACTTGCGACAGGTGAACAAGTGAGTTTTAAACTGAGATTATAAGAGAAAGGTGACCATGTGAGATTGAAGTTGAGACTACTTGAGACAAGTGACCTAGTGAGTTTGAAACTGAGACTACTTGAGAAAGGTGACCAATTGAGTTTGACGATGAGACTACTGGAGGCAGGTGACAAAGTAAATTTTAAGCTGAGACTCCTGGAAACAGGTGAGGAATTGTGATTTAAACTGAGACTACTTGATACTGGGGACCATGTGAATTTTCTGCAGAGAGTACTTGAGACAGGTGACCAAGTGAGTTTGAAGCGGAGACTACAAGAGACAGTTGACCAAGTAAATTTTAAACTGAGACTACTTGAGACTGTTGACCAAGTAAATGTTAAGCTGAGACTACTTGAGACAAGTGACCAAGTTAGTTTGAAGCTGAGACTACTTGAGGCAGGTGACCATATGAATTTTCAGCAAAGACTACTTGAGACAGGTGACGAAGTGTGTTTGAAGCTGAGTACAGTGACACAGTGATTTAAAAGCTGAGTCTCCTTGAGACAGGTGACCAAGTGTATTTTAAGCTGAGACTACTTGAGACAGGTTACCAAGTGAGTTTAAAGCAGAGACTACTACAGACAGGTGACCAAGTGAGTTTAAAGCAGAGACTACTTGAGACAGGTGATCAAGTGAATTTAAGCCAAGAATACTCGAGACAGGCGACGAAGTGAGTTTGAAGCTGAGACTTCTTGAGACAGGTGACCATGTAAATTTTAAGCTGAGACTACTTTTGACAGATGACTAAGTGAGTTTGGAGCTGAGACGCTTTGAGACAGGTGACCAAGTGAATTTGAATTCAAGACTACATTAGAAAGGTTACCAAGTGATTATGAAGCTGAGTTTAATCTGACTATTAGAGACATGTTACCAAGTGAGTTTGAAGCTGAGACATCTTTGGACGGGTGACAAAGTCAGTTTTAAACTGGGTTTACATGAGACTGGTGTCCAAGTGAGTTTGAAGCTGCGACTTCTTGAGACAGGTAACCAAGGGAGTTTAAAACTGCGACTCCTTGAGACAGGTGACAAGGTGTGTTTTAAACTAAGACATCTTGCAACAGGTGACTAAGTGTGTTTGAAGCTGAGACTACTTGAGACAAGTGACCAAGTGAATTTTAAGCTGAGATTATTTGAGACAGGTGAACAATCGAGTTAGAAGCTGAGACTCCGTGAGACAGGTGACCAAGTGAAATTGAATCCGAGACTACATTAGAAAAGTTACCAAGTGAGTATGAAGCTGAGACTCCTGGAGACAGTTGACGAAGTAAGTTTGAAGCTGAGACTACAAGAGACAGGTGACCAAGTGAGTTAGAAGCTGAGACTACTTGAGACAGGTGACCAAGGAAAATTTAGGCTGAGACTACTTGAGACAGGTGATCAAGTGAGTTTAAACTGAGACTACTTGAGACAGGTAACCAAGTTAATTTGTAGCCGAGACTATTTGAGACATGTGACCATGTAAACGTATTTTCGAGAAGACTCAATAAAATTCTGAAACCTCTTTTAAGTTCTTGAATTTTACATCTTTATTATCACAAAAAAAAATTTTAATACATTTTGAGCAAGGGATTGAAGGAATTGACCTTAATTCCTATCAATATATATATATATATATATACTGACTCGCTCACCCACTCACACACACACATATATATATATACTTTAGCGATTTGGGCGTGATAATGAACACTAGAATTTGTCTTCTTAATGATTAGCTTTTTATAGGACCGCACGATCTATACTATGTATGTTTTTCCCAAACCAGGAATTCCTCTACGATATATATATATATATATATATATATATATGTTCCATCGGTGCCGTCTCCACAGAATCTTCGACCTTTACAGGATTGATTTTGACGCCTTTGTACAGGAAAAGATCACCAGTATCGAGGGGGTGGTACTGAAGTCCCATCTACACTGGGTTGGACAAGTCTCCAAAATGAGGACATTGCTTGCCCAAGATACAGTGTACGATAACACTATCGCTGGCCATCGTGACAGAGGGCCACAAAGAACTCAATTAAGAACTTATCGAAAAAATATTTTAGTACCTGTTATATCAACTATAGCCAATAGTCTACCCAAGTTGAGAAACATGATGCCTGGCATCTCTCCACTAACCATGTTGTATTCTCCTTTGGAAACTTCTGCTTGGCCACCCTATAGAACGAAAACGCAGAAAGTACCGCAATGCAATGACATCAAATCTTGATCAGATCTTCACCTGCAGCCACTTCATCCATACATGCTAGCGTCTCCCGAAATAGCCTGATCAGCCATGAGCGTATATCTTGTTATATATATATATATATATATATATATATATATATATATATATATAATTTTGGCCTCCCTGGGTTTTGCAGTAAATCACTAAATCTTTCAATACTTTTTAATTCTCATCTCAAATAACACCAAAATTTCACGGAATAACAAGTAATATCGTATTAATTGTTTGTGAAAATTATAGAATCTGAAACAACATAGATAAAAAGTTATAATACTTTTCTCACGAAAATATGCCGTTCAGAACATTATGGTCGCCACCGTATATATATATATATATATATATATATATATATATATATATATATATAATGCCAAAGGGAATCATCATATTGAGATTGCTGCTTCAGTAATTTAATTTAGAATATGAAAATTCGAAAGAATATATATACGCAACTCAGTTATTTCCATCACAAATTAACGATATCCACACCTCCAGATTTCAGTTTAGATGTTTAACCGAAGTTGAGTCAAAGTCAATTCCTTATACTTTTTGATAAGCAGTTTTATAGGAAACACAAAAATGTGCAATTTTTTCTTGGTTCCTAATCTCGAAAGACGTCCTCAGAGAAATGATGTGGAGAAAATTAAAAATATGATGGCGTATCTTCACACATATCCAAAGAGTGTTTTAATGGAAAATTCACGGTAATGAATTTTTTGAATTCCAAGGGGACAATTTTAAAGTAAATCTATATTTTCGTCATTTTGCTTATGCATTCATAAATACAAAATTAGTTTCCATACTTTTGGGGAAAATCCTGCTTGCATATGTATATATATAAATGTGTGTGTGTGTGTGTGTGTGTGTGTGTGTGTGTGTGTGTGTGTGTGTCTGGCCAGTAACATTCGATGAGTACCAGATGAGCTGGGGATCTCAGAATCTCGTGTTAGTCGTCATCTTCACAATTTTGGCAACGGTATCAGGAACTGTAGAATATAACTTAATTTCACCAAAATAATACAACATATTTGAATCGCTCTAGTCTACAAGGTTTGATGAGTAAATTATTGCCATTATAAATTTATAATTTCGCACATGAGCTTTATTTGTTTCGGGTGTTTTCTACTGTGCAGCAAACCAGAATTATTTGAACACGGTCTGTGAGATAAGGACGATCGTAACACAATTGACTCAAACAGAAATTGACAAACGTCATGTTTTACAGATTGAAATTCACAGCCGAAGATCAAATACAAAGATTCCGGTGTCTTTGGGTGTTTGAGGTTTGATCCATATTTTTATTGATGAAAACCAAATACCCAGCCTACATCGTGGTGTTTGGGTTGGTCCCTTGTGATGGTCACGTTATGTCTCTCTTCAACTTCTCACGTGCCTTCAGACCAAATAAGGAGGCCTACATCAAGTGTCCGGTTGAGTTGGTCTTGTGCTAAATCGAAAGGGTGGTTGATTGAAGGACTCTATGTCTGGCCACACAAGCAAGAGAATCCAATCTTGGTTGTCAGATGATTCTGCGACTATATCAACCCTAATACCTGGCTGCCTAATTCCAGAGAATGCAATCCCCATAATAATCTTATGTTGGGTGCGGTTGAGCGAGATACGAAGAAAACTCCTTTCAGCAGTAGAGTAACTGTTGGGAAGAATAACAGCAACATTTACCTATTAAAACAAGAAGGCTTGCGGGAGATTACAAAGTTGTCTGGAAGCTGTGATTAAGACCAATGACGATTTCTTTGAATAAGTTTAATGAATTGCAATATATTTTCATGAATTTTGATAAATACATCTAATAAAATAAGATGTCAGTGTTATTTAGGTTAGTGTTAATTTAGGAAACAGTTTGATCATCGCACTCTGTAAATGAATGTAAATATTGATGAAAAAATGATAATGTATATTGATTACAATTATAATTTAAAATCCAATATATAATTACCACGAAGAAACCAGCAACAAATAATACAGCAAAACTTTTTAAAATTTTGGACAGATTTGGGAAATGTCAGAAGACAATACAGACTTGTCATATTGTTTTCTTTTTAGTCAAACATTTCCAGTCCGTACATGAATGTAATTACAAAGGCTATTAAATAAGTTTCCAGACTTTTTTTTGTACAGGCATTTCCTATTAACGTAGACTCTTGGAAATTCAGTATGTTATTGCTATACATCTTATGAGATGACAGACTAATTTTTATGATTTCAGATTCAAATGAACAGTTACAGGAGCAATTGGAATACACCCTACTAAAGCCTGATTGTCACAGCTGGTGAATTTCAAAAATGCAATCTGAACGTGGGGACACTTTAGAAGAACGATATGCAAATAAATTCTGTTTTAAACTTGATGCCACAGAAACGTATGGAATGCTTCAGACTGCTTTTCAAGCATCTTGCATGAATCGAGCATCAGTTTTTGAGTGGCATAAGAGATTCAAGGAGGGCAGGGAGTCTGTAAGGGATGATGAGAGGTGTGGGAGGAGTAAGGAAGTCAATACATCAGAGTTGAATGGCCAAAGGGTTAGGGTTACGGTTACTATGTTGAGGTTTTAAGAGAGTTCAGCAAGAGATTCCTTGGGAAAGGGCCAGCACTCTTCAAATCGGGTCAGTGGCATTTCCACCTGGACAATGAACCAGTCCACAGCTCCATCCTTGTCACAGACTATTTGACAAAGATGGGCATCAAGACACTTCCTCAGCCTCCCTATAGTCCAGAGCTTGGTTATTCCCTAAGCTCAGAGGCTGTCATTATGAGACAATTGAGTAGATGAAAGAGGTTGTGACAAAGGTCATTGACACGCTCACAAAAGAGGACTTCCATGGGGCCGTCCAGAAGTTGTAGGAATGGTAGAACAAGTGCATTGCAGCTGGAGGAGATTAATTTGAAGGGGACTAGAGTTTCATGTGCGTACTATCAATAAAAGTGCCCATACGAAACAAGTCTGGAAACTTATTGAAGGCACCTTCTAACTGACTGAATTACAATGCCAATGGGTTTTGAGATCTTTTGATTTGAATTGGAAAAAAAAAGGTTAAGCGATTAGAACTACAGGCGTTCTACCTTATTCAATTGGTAACTTATGCCAACCAATAAATTTTGTGTAAAGTGGTATTTTCCGTGGATTGATCGCTTGTAGTGGGTTTTCAAATAACAGATTTCACAATTATCTTCGGAGGCCACCGATTTTAGCGAGATGCATCCAATTCATTTCTGTTGGTTTTAAAGTCATAATCTTATCTCACCTTCTGGACATCTAAAGTGTATATGTTTATGTCATGTCACAGACACTTGACCTAACCGATAAAATGAAACATAGTTTCTTCCAGGCGGCGGTCACATCGATACTGCTATATGGGTGCACTACATGGACGCTAACAAAACGGCTGGAGAAGAAGCTAGACGGCAATTACACAAGAATGCTGCGTGCAATCTTGAACAAGTCCTGGCGGCAACACCCCACAAGACACCAACTGTACGGCCACCTGTCCCCTATCACGAAAACTATTCAAGTTAGACGAACCAGACATGCAGGACACTGCTGGAGAAGCAGGGACGAACTCATAAGAGATGTACTCTTATGGACCCCCACACATGGCCGTGCAAAAGCAGGACGACCAGCACGAACATACATTCAGCAGCTATGTGAGGATACGGGATGTTGTCCTAAAGACCTGCCTAGGGCGATGAATGATAGGGAGGAGTGGCGAGAGAGGGTCAGGGATATCCATGCTACCAGCGCGACATGATGATGATGATGATGATTATACTTTATGCGGAACATTTCCTAATCATTTATCAATGTCAAAAAACTTTACAGATGTTTATAAATTTATGTACATTTGGATAATTCGCAAACAAAATGGATATTATTAGGTATTATTAATAACCCACCTCTACAGCATTTAAATTATCTAAGCAAATATAAAATAGTAATACCAACTTTAATGAAACATAAAATTGCGTACACACACACACACACATATATATATATATATATACCTTATGATACTGAGTGTTAAACAAGGAAGCATCAAGTGGAGAAATCAAGGGAATGGAGTAGCGCCCTCCCCTACACCTCGGTGTTGTAGCTATTGAAAAGGCAGCCTTCAAGTTGCCATCAATTACGGTCGGCAAACTTTGGCCTAATGAGTAGAGTGTTCGCCAATGGTCCAGGAGACCGGGGTTCAATCGCAGCTTGAGTGATACTAAAGACTCAAAAAATGGTACTTGACGCCGTCTTGCTCAGCACTCAGCAATATAAGGTAAGGATCAAGGGTAAAGTGGAGCAATTCGAGGAATGGAGTAGTGCCCTCTTGTACACCTCGGTGTAGTAGTCATTGAAAAGGGAGCCTTGGGTCACCGTCGACTAAGTTCGCCAAGTTATATTATCATTTAGCCACACCCTCAGAAATGGCCAGGATGTGACACTAGGTCAGTTGCAAGAGGAGTAGAGCAGGTTTGAATTTAGAGTTTTTCTTCTCCTAGACTGGTTACCTAACCAAAGTTAAAGACCTAACACTTCCTACTATTGACCCATATCTGGAAGTGAATTGACGGATTCATTCTTTTCCCATTGTCATTCGAGCAAAATGAAGCACAGACTTGTCCATGATTTCAACACGTGTGACCTATTCCAGTTTCCCATGATATAACCGTTATGTCAAGGGCACAAAATTATAATGAAGTTATCTTTATTCTGCTATATATTCATATTTTCGTTACAGAATTCTAATTTCTGTTGATAATATGTATAAATCATCATCATTATCATCATGTCGTGCCACCAGCACAGATATCCCTGACCCCCTCTCGCCACTCCACATCGTTCATTGCTTCTGGCAGGTCCTCAGGGCTACATCCCGTATCCTCATAGAGCTGCTGTATGTATGTTCGAGCTGCTCGTCCTGCTTTTGCTCGGCCATATAGTGGGGTCCATAGGAGAACATTACTTATGAGCTTGTCCCTGCTTCTCCAGCAGTGTCCTGCATGTCTGGTTCGTCTAGCCTTGATAGTTTTCGTGATGGGAAGTAGGTGGCCGTACATATGGTGCTTTGTGGGATGTTGCCTCCAGGACTTGTTCAAAATTGCTCGCAGCATTCTTGTGTAGTTACCGTCAAGCTTTTTCTCCATTCGTTTAGTTAGCGTCCATGTAGTGCATCCATATAGAAGTATCGACACGACCGCTGCTTGGAAAAAACTGCGTTTCATTTTATCGGTCAAGTCTGACTTCCATATGACCGATAGCTTATCAATACCTGTCCATGCCTTTGTTAGCCGCGTGTCGATGTCTTTTTCGGTTGATGAGACATTGCTTCCTTAGTAGGTGAACTTGTCTACTAGTTTCAGAGAGCTACCGCCTAGTGTGGAGATGTCACCTGTTTGATTAAATCACATGTATTCCGTTTTGTGATCGTTGACATGGAGGCCAATGTCTGTAGCGGCTCGTTCCAGAGTAGGGTTTTGGTTTGGGCGGATGCATTTGCCAGAATCGCTATTTCATCGGCTTACTCAGCGTCGGTAATTGTTTTTGCGTGGGGTACCTTCTGCTTCTTTTCTTTGTCAGCTCAAAGCCGTTATAATACATATCAAAATCCGTTTTGAATGTGCACTATTCTGATACTAATAATCAAATCATTTAAGATTAACTTATTCTTTAAAATAACGGGATATCATAAATTATAAATGATACTGTATGTTCATATGCACATATCAATATGGCGGTGTCCTCTTGGCGAAGTAGCGATCGTCCCCAACTGTGCCATAGTAAAAAGCGGGTTCGAATTCTAGTCCCGCTATTTCCTTCACTTTCAGACTAATAACCTTGGGAAATCTATGAACACTTTCCATCCTCAACTGTAGGTTGGATTACAACGCTATACTTCTACAATGAAGGATTTAGCATGAAATACACCAGAAGTTTGATATACCTTTAGAAAAAGAAACTAATTTAAACGTATGTACATTCATATTTACATGTATATATATTTGCATATATATCATAGAATCAAATCAAATAGTATTCAATTCACTCCAAGTTTCATCAGAAAATTTCATATTTTATCATGAAAGGAAATCCCTGCAAACTGAATTTTGTATACCAGAAGTAAATATTTCAGAAGATTATGTATAAGTTTTAAATATTCATTTCAATAGGAGATGATTGACTGAGTCTCCTGAAAGTGCTCTATCATACAAATGAAATAAGTCATACATTAAACTTACTAAAGATATTTAAATTTTTACGCAATAATTTTCTTTGGATAAATAATATGTACCTTGCGTTTTAGGAATACACGCAGCTTTTTTCTCTAATCATAAACGGTTATTGCATCCAATCTACATTATAAAATCCCTGTAATATATAAAGGAAATATAAATAATTAATATTCTCAATACGCCTAAAAGAGAAATGTATCTAAATTAAAATATTGTCTTATACCGCATGACATTTTCTTTGTTTATTTTCTGTTTATTGCTCATGAAAGGATCCTACTTACACACAAGACATTTTCCCACTAATCTTTGTCGAACTTCAACTAATTTTTGATAGTTTATCTCGTTTTCTTTTGAAAAAAACTTTTATCGATAGCTGCTAGCTTTACTCATATACCTAAACAATTTAATCATATGACTATCAACACAACAATCACTTATTTATATAAGCACGCACAACATGTGACACAAGGTCACTTTTAAGCGGATTTAAACAGTTTTGAATCTTTCTCCTTCAACGGTTGCCATACCAAGGTTAAAGAGCTTAGTCTGCTTTACAATTTCTGTGAGGAGATAAGGTGGATTTATACCTCCCCTGTGGGTATATGCACTATGTGAAATGCAAACAGCCTCATCCAGGGTTTGCACTTGGGTCTCCGCATTAATTTACTACAGCGATAACCAATACATCACGATCCCTTCCAATATTCACATTGATCATAAAAAGACCAAAGTGAGGCATTGGGTGAAATCAATTTAAAGTAATGAATCTGTTCAGTATTTTGATGTGTGAATACTTTGAAACAAGAAGTATTATAAGAAACGAACCTGTCAGGCTAAACAAAGCTTTGAAAATAACACCGGTTCTTGACAGGTTACCAAAGTTAAGCGACTTTCAATCCCAGGTCGAATCATACCAAAGACATTTAAAACGGTACTTGATACCACCTTGCTTAACACTCGGCAATATATGGTATGTATCAAGGGTAAAGTGGAGCAATCGAGGGAAAGGAATAGCGACCTCCCCTACACCTCGGTGTAGTGGCTATTAAAAAGGGAGCCTTCTGGTCGCCCTCGACTACGGTCGCCAACTTTACTTTTTTACTTTACCTGTTTAGATGAGTGATCACTTAGAAACTGCAATTACTGTGAATAATTAGGGGCCTGTGAGTCAGAAAAATACAAATGAGGAATAACATAAAATACCAGATTGATATTCACTAATAAATTAAACTCATTTCCTCTATAAGTCGTTAATTAATTCAATATCATTAATTTAATATTACTTATTAATTGTATTATATATTATATATTCATTAATTAGTATATATTAATATGTGATTATATATTGATAGTAATGCATAATAATTTAACGTTATTATGATTATTATAGAATATTTTTACAGACCTTTACACAAAATCTTACTATATGTTTGGTTTGTTTGGTTTTATGGCATATCAACCTTTGTAGGTTATTTAACGCCAAATCCATTTTTATGTAAATAATCAGTTCTATTTAAAACTATTCAGTTTAGCATGAGTACACAGTTTGTCAAAAACATTTCCATTTCAAACTATTCAATCAGTTATATGTAATAATTCAGTTAAGTGTAAATACAGTTTTAATGTCAAAAAACAGTTTTATTTGAAATAATTCAGTTAAGCATAAGCACGCAGTTTAAATGTAAGTACGGTTTAATTGTCAAAAGCGTTTCTATTTCAAGCTATTCAGTTTGCTCAATTCATTTTATCATTAGTATGCTGTTAGTTCTATTTAACCCATAGATAGGGCCCTATCAGGTGCTACCACTACGGGCCAGAGTGGACCTGGGAGCGATGGCAATAAAGGGGTACCCGCATTCCCCAAAGCTCCAGCACTGCTGGAACCTCACCATCAGATTGTTTAGTGTCATATCCAGGACACTCGTTAGGAGGGGGGTCTTACCCCTCTGCAGAGGTGCAGTCAGTGTATTCTACAGCCCCAGCTGACAGGGCAACTTACTATATGTAGACTAACATTTTCTCAATCTCATTATATAAAGTTGAATATGCAATTTATTTATCTTTTTAAGGAAAAAGGAAAAGTAACATTTACCGTCATGAAAAATTAACTCGTCAATCCGAGTTCAAATCCTGAACAAGATGTTACTAAGATATAAATGTCATTCAGCAATTTGGAAAACATACATTTGGATGGAATTTCGACGACACTATTTTACATTGTACGTGCACACACACGCGCACACACATAAACGCACACACGCACACACTAACGTGTAGACAGGCAGTTTTATAAGTATAAAATATAAAGTGAGATAAATTTGAATAATCGTATTTTTCTAAGCATTTATCTTTCTTTAAAATCAAGAAGAAAAATATGCAGGTTGAGTGGCAGCTTTTCGTAAAAATAACTTAAGTATTTATAAAAAAATTGTTAAATAATGTAACTTGAAATATTTGCTAAGATGACATTGCTCACTTATTGAAAAACTGAAGACGCAATTCAAATAATAAAAAAAAAAGAGTTTAGATCTGAGAAATGTTTTAGGTCTTTTCATCTCTTTGGCTTTCAAACTTTTCGGAAATTAACATCTTGTTGACAGATTTCAGTTTAGTTCTGAGAATTTTCTTCTTTTTTTTTTTTTTTTGCTGCTACCTGTTTATCACCCAAAATACTGCGTGAGTAAACGTGTTTCCCCCGAGGGGCTAAACACAATTCATATATATATATATATATATATATATATATATATATATATATATATATATATATATAATAAACCCTGAGTAGACATAATCACTTCGAGAAACGCAGTTGACATAATCACAAAGAAAAACGCACAGGTCGACATAACACACACACACACACACACACACACACACACACACACACACACATTATATATATATATATAGGGCGCGGACTGAGAAAGAGAGACAAAAGATATATATATATATATATATATATATATATATATATATATATATATATATATATATATATATGCATGGACACTCACGCAAACAGACGTAGCACGAAAAGTGTACAAACCTATATACATTCCTTTACAGACACACACATAAGAGGATATATCAAAAAGTTTTTAGCCCCTGGCAGAAAGAATAGCCATAACTGAACCTTTTTCTTGTGGCTAAATATTACCGCTTCTTGTAAAGCATGAAATAATTATTTAGATTTCTATCTTAATTTTTCTGAAGTTGAAGTTCATACAAAGGTGTGAAATAAATCTAAAAATAGACAAAACAGAGACTCGAGCTATCATAAATCATTTGCAAAAGGAAGAAACGACACCTAAGAAAGTCCCTGCGGACATGTTACAGATATTTACTGAGGAGTCCTTTGATGGAACTGAGAAGTAAGTAGGCTGCAGAAAACAGCAGAAGAGAGACAGAACATATGACTCTCGGGCAGAAAATCCCAAAAGTGTAACCACTGATGAATATGTTGACGCCATTCTCCTAGTGGTTTTCGATGACAGATATTTCACTATCCAGCAGATAGCTAATTCCATTACAATTAGTTCTGGCTCTATCCATATTGTTTTAACTGATATTTTGGGCATGATCAAGCTGTCTGAATTACGGGTCCCAAAAATACTGACGGCAGAGTACACGCTGAAAATAGTTGACATTTTCGGGACACTTCTGATTCGCTTCCAAGCTAACCCTAAGAATTTTCGCCGAGGATTCGTATTTAAAAATAAAATCTGTGTTGAACACGTCCAACATGAATCAAAGGTTCAAAGAAAACAGTGGAAACACCCTTGTTCTTCATCCTCAAAGAAGTTCAAGCTGGCAGCGACTGTCGATATGGTGATGACTTCTGTATCTTTTTTCTATTTTGGCTTCCGAAGGCGTAATCATAAACGGGAATACTATTAATGAACAGTACTCTGCCTCAGAATTAACACAACTGAAAGAAGCAATCAGGTCAAAACGCTGAGGGAATCAGGAAATAGGTGTGCTCTTGCTCCAGAATAACGCGCCCATTCACATTGTTCAGGTTACATTAGCTGAAGCAGCTGACTCTTAAATACCTCTCTGTGTGTTTGCTATTTTGAAAACAATTATAAGGTTGTGAGTGATGTGAAAGAGTTTTTTGTTCAATCAAGATTATATTTTCTTCTCTGTTCGGACTGCAAAGCTTGACAGTCGTTGGACCAAGTGCATTCATATCAAGGGATACAATAATGAAAAATGGTGAAGGATTGTTTTGTTTCTCATACTTCTTCTGTGGTAAATCTTAGAGGTTTTGCTGAGAGATAAGAGTCCCCCAACAAGACTAACTGTTGGCTGTAGGTGGTGACGCTTAGAGCTTGAGAACGAGGTCATAGTGACTGAGCAGTATGTTATCTGTCAACTACAGTGGTCATGTGACCAACAACACTACACTTTGGTCTTTAGTAGGCTAGACAGGCGATCAGAGAGGTCCGGTCTGATCAATCGCCTGGTCATTTCAAGCCTTAGCACCTATATCATAGTCCCGAACGTAATCTTCAAATAGCTTAAGTATCCACACCTGTTTTAACATAAAGGTGCTAAGATCACAATTCAAAAACGATATAACTGTGTGCAAACAAATGATTGATGTTGAAAAGAATTCGTTAAAATACTGGATAGAAATATTAATATTAGATAGCAATATTTGAAACCATTCATCAGTGTGCAGACAAATGATTAATATTTAAAGGAATTATTAACGTTAAATAGAAATTTTTGAAACCATTTGAGCTGGTGCAAAAAATGATGAACAATAAATAGAATTATTTGTTTTAGATGGAAAGAAACGCTATTACATATGCCCAGAGCCATGTCCTAAAATTAATTATGTAACAGCTATAAAAAAAACAACAACTCAGGTGTAGATTATGGGTAAATAAAGAGAGAGAGAGAAGTAACCATCCAGACAAAGACAACCAAATAATAAATGAATAATACAGACACAGAAGTACAATATCATGTATGACTAAAAGAGTAAGGGATCTTTTAGAAGTTGGCTAACGAGACAAACTACAACCATTTAAAGAAATGATATAGGCACATTGTAGAATTTGTTCCGATAAATCAAAAATACAAAATTCTTCGGAATTATAGGATGGAAACGAATCATCCAAACCTATCGAAAGGACGAAGCCTAGTTTTAATTGACCAAAAGGAAAAGAATTTCTCAACTTGTAAATGTCACCTTTACGGGTAGACCACGAAGTGAAGGTAAAGGGATACTAAAAACAGAAGAAATATATTGACCTTGCTCGAGAGTGAAAAAATCATGGAATATGAAGCAATGACTGATAGTAATCATAGTTGAACTCTAAAATCAATCCTGCAGAACTTAAAAAGGAGAGAGGGAAAATGGAGATCAAACTGGAGCCATTTAGACAACAGCACTGCTGAAACTTGGCAAGAATCCTATAAACAATTCAAGAGAGCTAAGGAAATGTGTCATTCGAACTTCAGTTACACATCATCATCATCATCATCATGAAAGCATGCTGACAAGCCGAATTCCTTACCATCCTTCATTATTGACCCTCACTCTCAATAAGATCAGTGCGGATATTAGCTACCAGATATTACTAACATGAAAAATTCGTAAAAAGTTATTTTATATTCATTAATAATTAAACATAACACACACACACACACACACACACACACACACACACACACACACACACACACACACACACACACACACACACTCACACACACACACACACATATATATATATATATATATAAATGCAAACTAACATACATATGCACATATATATGTTTATAATGATATATGTAATTATTATAATTGATAGTTATTATCGATTAATTATCATCATTATGATTATCATTATTATTAATATTAAAGATAATAATAATAACAACAACAACAATAATAATAAAAAACCATTAATATGTACATATAGTAAGTTAAAACTTCCAAACTCTTAATTTGAAAACATGATGTTTTTCTTCCTTTAGGAGCTTCGAGAAGCCATGCCATTTCATTTCTAATTCAAAATGCTAAAAATTATTTATTTAGAACATAATAAAAAATGTCTAAATTCTTAAGAATGGTAATACTAATTCTATTTACTTATTTATTCAATTATTTGTTTATTTAAAAATTCAAAATTTATGCTTATAGTGTCAGCAAAACAAAAACGGCTCTTCGCAAGCCCTCTATATACCCCACCCACCAATCGGTCTTTCAATATAAAAAATGGACTGCATTTCTCAGTGATAAACCGGTTTAGGATTGAAAAATGGGCAACTAAAATAATATTCTCTCCTTACTTCTGTTGCTATCTGAACTGGAATAAATCCAATTCTGATCTACCAAGTTCTTCACAAAAACAAAATGAAAACAAAGAAGGAAAAATTGTCTAAGTATGATTGTGAAAAAGTATTATATGCGTTCTTTTAAAAAATTAACAAACCAACATGAACAAAAAATATACATTATAAAACGAGAAAGGACTAGATGAATAGACACTCACTTAGATCCTAATAAATTAGGAAATATGCCATTATATATACTTAAAAGGAACCGCTAATTATACTGTCATAGAATGAGTTGTTAGTGATATCCAACGAAATGAAAATGTGGCCTTTAAAATGAACACAAATAATAAAGAGACCGATATTGTATTAAAACAATCAAGCAATAATAGCATGAAAACTTCAGCAAGAGAAGTGGAAACAATAAATAGCCAATCTCAATTAGAAAACCCAGACTACACAGAAAAATAAGATTCAAATCGATAGAATGAAACGAAATATAATCAGAGAGATCGCCAAGATAACAGATACTTATATAAAAGACAGAGCACCTCTAAGATGACAAAAACCACAGAATACAAATAAAGTTTGCAAACTATCCCACATTAGATCTTCTTAAGGACATTAAACTAAATCTCACATTTTCAAACGAACTGATATATTCGAATGTTCTGGTAATAACCCCAGTTACCATAACACATAAAGAAAATATCTTTAAAAAACCCAAATGGAAATTAAGAATACAAACAAAAGTAGATGAAGACAGACGATAAATAAAATAAAATGAGTAAGTGTGTCAAAGTGAAAACTTGGAGAACGAGAAAAAGAAAAAAATGAGATAACATCACTTGATTAAATCCAGATATTAAAAGAAAAACTGAAGCAAAAATTCAACAAAAGACCCAGCGTATCCGAAGATGTGAAAAAAAATTCTTTACAGACAACAAAATATTTAAAGACAGCAAGCAAAACTAATATTGAAAAACAGGAAAAGAGACAATAAAATAAAGGAAACCCGTCCGATTGAAGATTCTAAATAATTTTGGAGTTATATATGGAGCCATACGAATAAAGCAAAGGGGATTGAATATAGAAAAGACTAAATATATTAAAAACTGATCCACAAATGTACAAAGATATTCCAAAAGAAGACAAATTCAATTAAATCCACCTATCAATATATATCACTTGAAATAACAAACATTTGGCTCCACTATTTCCCACACATCAACTAATTACGAAACTTACTTTTTTAAATCATTAAAGAACCTGAAAAAATGCCTGACTGGCTCACTGGCTAAACATACTTATTAACAAAACAAAGGAAACAGCAAATGCCAAAAAATACCGACTAATCACATGCTTTCTCTCAACATATAAAATGAAAGCACTGATTCTAAAGGAGAAAATAATCAGATTCCTTGATTGTTAGGACATCTTCCCAACAGAAGAAAAAGGATAAAAAAAAAGCAATCATATTGCTGCAAAGTTCCGTTTCTAATAAACAAGATGATCATTGAAAATTGTTGACTTGAACGAAAAAAGCTAAGTTTCGCTCTAATTGACTAAAAAAAGCTGTTGATAGCGTCGCCCACCGATGGATTTTAAAAGTTCTAAACACTTTAAAGACATCACAAGATATAATAAGATTCCTAAAATATAAGATGGTAAGTTGACAAACTTATCCATGAAAAAGGCATGTTAAAAACTTTTAATCTGAACATTAACGATGTAAACTTCCATGGAGACTCAATTTCGCCTCTCAATTTAACATATTATATAAAACTACAAAAAATAAATTATCAGATCCTTATGGACGATTTAATAGAAGGTAGAAGGTATATTAACAACTATGAAAAGATTTTGTATCGATGTAGAAATGCAATTTGATCTGGACAAATGTGCGAAAGACCCACCGTTCATTTTTCCAGACCAAATTACAAATAAGTTATAAAAGGGTCACTCTAAATTGTAATACGGATTTTACAGTTAGGATATAATAAATCCTCTTAGTATTTAGGAAGTAATAAAAAAAATAATATCAATCATAATAAAAATTAAGGAAAAACAAGAAAATAATTTTATAGGACATTTAGAACCACATTAAGAACGGAACCTGATGTAAAATGAAGTTAGAGCAATTAATCATCATCATCATCATCATGTCGTGCCATTTGCACGGATATCCCTGACCCTCTCACGTCACTTCTCCCTATCGTTCATCGCCTCTGGCAGGTCTTCAGGGTTACATCCCGTATACTCACATAGCTGCTGTATGTATGTTCGAGCTGGTCGTCCTGCTTTAGCTTGGCCCTATGTGGGGGTCCATCGGAGTACATCACTAATGAGCTCGTCACTGCTTCTCCAGCGGTGCCCTGCGTGTCTGGTTCGTCTAACTTGGATAGGCAGGTGGCCGTAGAGTTGATGCTTTGTGGGGTGTTGTCGCCAGGACTTGTATAATATTGCTTGCAACATTCTTGCGTAATTGCCGTCAAGCTCGTCTCCAGCCGTTTTGATAGCGTCAAAGTGGTGCATCTATACAGCAGTATCGACACGACCGTTGCCTGGAAGAAACTGCGCAGGAAATATCAGTAAAGAGCTTTGTTATTATTAAAATAAAACTGGACGCTAATTTAAAAAAAACAACAACTGAATACTGGAGTTGGAAAACTTATAATTGGCCACAGAATGCATCAACAATGAGTAGATTTAGAAGACCAAGAGATAAATTGATGGAAGAGGCTTAATCCAAAAAGAACTGCTTCACAAACCAATCACAAAATGTTTTAAGAAATACTAAAACACAAATACAGATTGGATAATACTGTTAGTAAAGGCTCATGAGAAACAAAAGAAAAATAATTGTCTTTAATCGTCTTCGGGGCCCGTGGCGCAACGGATGAAGGCGTTGACTCTCTACGGTTCCAGGTGAGCATTGTCAGAAGATAGCGATTTCAAATCCTACCCAAGACGGCCAGAGGTTTACTTGGTCAAAAATGCAGGACACTGCTGGAGAAGCAGAGATGAACTCATAAGAGATGTACTCTTATGGATCCCCACACATGGCCGCGCAAAAGCAGGACGACCAGCTCGAACGTACATTCAGCAGCTATGTGAGGATACAGGTTGTTGTCCTGAAGACCTACCTAGGGCGATGAACGATAGGGAGGAGTGGCGAGAGAGGGTCAGGGATATCCGTGCTGCCAGCACGATATGATGATGGAAGGCAGTAATTCCTGGGGATACGGTTACAAGACTCATCATTCCTATCCAAGGTCGCGGTAAATCACCTGAAGAAGGCCAGAGGTGAAATTTGGCCGAAACGTAGTGAAAGTGAAACAACACAAAAACTACCAAAATGAGGACAAAAAGTCCGCAATAGATAAGAATTAATTCTCAAAAGATAAGTATTCAATTAGTAAAGAAAGTAATAAATTTGCTCATTAACTCGACTTCACATAGTAAAAAATAGACATAAAATATAATTTTAGACTTGTAGTAAAAAAGAAAAAAAAAAGAGAAGGAAAAGCACAAGAAATGAATCAATTAAAAACTGCCGGAAAAAAAGCTACGTGGATGATACACACAAAGTATTAGAAATGCCGATATTGATATAGTAAAAACTAATCCATTCATGAAAGGCGCTGGATCAAAGGTGGAGATAGTGGGGTTAATAATAACAACATAGAACCAAACACTACCAATTAGAAACGTTATGAAGGACGGATGAAATCCTATATTTAAACTATGTGAACAAAAAATGAAATCAATAGATCACTTACGGTTCTGTTGCTTGATCCTACCACCAATACGATAGAGAAAGACATGACAAAACAGGACATTAATATTCATTGGAAAATGTGTAAATACAATGGAATACCGAGCTCTAAAAAATGGCATAAACAGTAATTATAGAAGGCCAAGAAGCTATTGTTTTCTGTGACTTTGCAATGAAAACTGATAGTAAAATTAAGAGCAATATAAAGATATAGTGATTAAGGAATGTAAAAGGAAAAAACGATGCCTTCTAATTGATACATCAGTGCCAACAGATAATAACATATCAGTCAAAAAAATAAAAAGAAATAAGTAAATTCAAAGAGATAGAATTAGAAATTGAAAAACATTTGGCACCTTAAAACAACCACCACAGCGGAAACAGTGCGAGCATTAAGTACGATTAAGAAGGTGACAGGTTAACACACTAACAAGATAAAAATCAAATGCTCTTTACGGAATTGCCCATCTCCTTGGGAGTGTACGTACCATCAATATAAACCCAAAAGAAGCCGCAAAAAATAGAATACATATAATCCCCACTTTCCTTTACAATTGGGTAAGGACATGATGAAGGAGAGTAAGAAATTGAAAGTAAAACTGAAATTGAATAATAATAATTATTATTATTATTAAGGCTCTCGATCATATGGAAATCAGACCTGACCGATAAAATAAAACGCAGTTTCTTCCAGGCAGCGGTTGTATCGATACTGCTATATGGATGCACTACATGGACGCTAACTAAACGGCTGGAGAAGAAACTAGACGGCAATTATACAAGAATGCTGCGAGCAATTTTGAACAAGTCCTGGCGGCAACATCCCTCGAGACACCAACTATACGGCCACTTTCCTCCTATCACGAAAACTATACAAGTTAGACGAACCAGACACGCAGGACACTGGCGGAGAAGCAAGGACGAGCTCATAAGTGATGTAGTCCTATGGAACCCCACATATGGCCAAGCAAAAGCAGGACGACCAGCTCGAACTTACATACAGCAGCTATGTGAGGACACAGGATGTAATCCTGAAGACCTGCTAGAGGCGATGAATGATAGAGAGAAGTGGCGAGAGAGGGTCAGGGATATCCGTGCTGGCGGCATGACATGATAATGATGATTATTATTATCATACCTTACACCTCAGAGATGATATAGACTGTATGTGTCAAGAAAAGAAGGAAGAGATCTTTCCAGTATTCAAAATTGTGTTGGTGTAACAATTTGAGGGCTCGAAGAATACAACTAAAAGAGAAAAGAAAAACTAATTACAGCGGTCAGTCGAAGCAATGCTAATATAAAGATACACAGTAAAACAACGAAATGTATAAAACAAAAATAGGAAGAAAAAGAACTGTACAGATACTTCAAGTGACAAACTTTGAGGACTGTACACAAGATGATTTTGATTAGGGCTAAGAAAAGGAAACTTCAAGAGATCAATAAAAATCTGATAATGTTGTATACTCATATGCAGATGCATGCAGAATCATAACGACACAATAATAAAGACGACGAGCGACACAGTTCTTAGAAAAATATAACCTCTCACTTTATTTGAAAGGGTTGTGTGTGAGAGGGAGTTGGAGACCGAACAGAACTACAACATATTGACCCCCACTCTTATGGCCATCAGTGTTTCTTTCCCGTTCTCCTGTGCTGCCCAACCGGGGGCCTGGGGCCCACTCTGCTGTGTGCTTGTTTTCTCTACCGCATCTTGTCTCCAACTGGTTTGCTCTCCAAACTAACTGACTTCCTGTCTTCACTGAGTTATATAATAGTTCAACGCCCCCTTCTTTTTGTGATCATCACAATTGCACTCATTCAACCCATCTAGGGTTAAGGTTATAAATCTGATATTCCCCGACTGGATGTATCTGTTATTTACACCGGTGCATTTCCTATTTTGACAGCCCGGCTGGGTCGGAGGTCAATATACAACAATAATGCACAGTAGAATAACAGATTTCGATTATATGTTAGGTTAGTTCGTTTTGTTTGATGGCACATCAACCATTCTAGGTTATTTAATGTCAAATCTTATTATAAGTTTTGTAAATGAATAGTTTATGGGGAACATTTTTAAACGAGCCAAAGCACAATCGTTTGCACACAGTTAAATAATTTCAAGTATTGGTAAAAACAATTATTCCATTGGCACAAAATTAAATGGTTTCAAGTATTTCTATGTAATACTGACAGTTCTATTTGCTGCACAGTTACATGATTTCAAGCAGTGATATCAAAAAGTCATAATTCAATCTAATATTAATCATTTGGTTTCACACATTTAAATGGTTTCCGGTATAGTAAATGATTAAACAGTTCTATTTTACCCTTAAATGGGACGCAGACATGTGCTAACCCACCCCCCCGTTTCAGAGTGAATTTGGAAATAATGGCACTAAAGAAGTACTTTATTTTTTCTAAAGCCCCAGAACTAGAGTATCAACATCAGATTTTGATTATTGTGACCGCAGAAAGAATATCAGTTGATCTACATATTGCTACTAGTTTTGAATTTCTATCAAACTCAGTTTTTAAGATATAATTCAAAATAAAAATATTTTATGATCAACATGTTGTATAAAAAAATAGATCAGCCAAGAATGGATTGGAAAAGTGATCCGCAATAAATTGTGTAAGAGACTGAAGTTTGACCATACTAATAGGATACGCACAAAATAAAATGTCTTAGGAAATAAAACATATAAGATTCTCCTCGAATTTGACTTACAAATGGATCATAAAAGACAGACTAGTAGTTCAGAACTAGTTTTACTTTACTAGAAAAGAACATGTTGTCTAATAGATTTTCTCGTTGCAACGGGCCACAGAATGCCAGTAAATGAAAGCGAAAAGGTGCAGAAATAGCTGGATCTTGTCAAACAGCAGGAAAACCTGATGATGGTGATACCAATCATAGATGGATTCTTGAAATACTCTCCAAGAATCTTGCACATAAACTGAATGAACTGGATATCAAAGGAAGAATGGAGATCATCTGGACCACAGCAATGTTAAAATCAGCTACTGTACTTAGAAGAGACCTTGAAGATCTGTGGAGATATGCTATCACTCAGATTTCATATACCTTGTATGTTTTGCAATAGTTCATCGAAGAATGTCATAATCAGTAAAAGATCTAAGAGTTAGGTTTGATTAGGAGTCCGAAATAGGGTTTCAATTCATGCCAACAGTATGTCATTTTACAATCAGGTTTGGAGTCTAATCTATTCAAAGGAAAGCAATTAAATTATCCAATGAAATACTCGATAGCCGGAATTCTAGGCTGAGTTCTTCATGACGTCATTCGTGACTGTAGGTGATAACCTTCTATGTAACACGTTAAAGATTGAACTTCATTAGTTTATACCAACATTAACAGCACCAGCAGGATGTAATCTTTGACCGAATCCGACATATTCACAAATGAAAATTAATATCTTTCTCAATGTGTGTGTGTGTGTGCGTGTGTGTGTGTGTGTGTGTGTGTGCGCGCGTTTTTCCATATGTGTGTTATTCCTTTTTATTGAATTGTACTAAATCTTAGTCCCAAAATGATCGTTTGGAAGCTGAGAACAGAGATTTTCGCAAAGGATCTACTGGATCCGATTAGTGTATTTTGAGTAATTGGTACGATAAAAATGATAAAGTGTTCGAGATGGGTAATACCCGATGTTGCCATAACAACATGATTTTTCTTAATTAGTCATGAGACCACATTGTGTGATTGATAAATGGAGAAATGTAAACATACTTCAATCAAAAGGAAATATACACAAATATGTATAAAAGTAAACATTTATTAAACTTCGATCAGACAAAACATTTGTTCGGAGGCATTTGATTCCACAAACAGATACAAGATAGAGCAAATACTACCCGCATATGGTCTCCCTAAAGAGCTGATACCGCTGTAATAGTTATTTACAAAACACGAAAGCAATGGTTTATTCATCTGATGACAACAGAGACTCTTCGACATTGTCGCTAGATATATTAGGGTCATATATATCTATTAATTGCCAAGATTACCAACTTCGAACTACCAAATGATCAAGTGGATATAGAGTTCACCCATCGCCCGGGAGACCAGGATTCAATCCCAGGTAGAATCATTCCAAACACTCAAAAAATAGTACTTGATGCAGCCTTGGTTAACACACCATTATAAGGTATATATCAAGGGTAAAGTGGAGCAATCCAGAGAACGCGGTAGCGGTCGCTTGAACATCTCAGTGTTGTAGCTAATGAAAAGGGAGCCTTCGGGTCGTTCTCGACTACCGTTGCCAACTTTACTTACTTTTTAACATTTTTAGATCTAATGAAATAAATTTGTCACTCTATAAACGATAAGAAGCAGACGATATCCCACAGAAACTATTACAGACGTAGGCAACTCAGATAATATAGTGCTTCTCGCAAATATATTTGCCCAAGCTGAAACACTATTGCATGGACTGGAACAAGTAGGAAGAGTCAATAGCCTTTTCGTGAATGAAAATGAAAGTTCCTCTGGTTTGAACCAAAAGGGGCCGTTTTTATTTTAAATGGCAAGGCTCCTAAATTAGTAGACCGGTGCACATACGCGAAGGTATAGACTGCTAACTGCATGAATAAAAGGGGATTTCTTACAAGTTGTGTCTGTGTCAGTCCTACAGTATAGATGCACCGCATATAGGACGATAACAAAATACATGGAAAAGAAGTTAGAGGAGAACGACACAAATATACTAGGAGTTTTTCTGAAAAAATCGAGGAAACAACAACTCAAAAAACAACCGCTGGACGGCCACTTATATCCTATCACGCAAACTACCCATGTAAGGGAAACAAGATATGCGAGAGACTGCAAAAAATGTAAAGACCAACTCATCTGTGTTATTATCATATGGATTCTTACACATGAATATGCCAGTGTTCGCCAACTAGCAAGGTCTTACTTCAGCTTTTGTACAGCCACCGGGCGTTGCTTTGTAGACCTGAGAAGAGCGATGGATGATAGAAACGGATGGTAGGAAACAGTCAGGACACTCATGATTAGATACGTCAGAAAATTTAAAACCATTTTATTTTATGGGAGAAGGCATTTTTGTTTCATCTTAAAATTCCTTTTGGAGAACGAAGGTTGGGAATTTTTTCTCATTTTTATTCTTCTTTATAAATTTTATTTCATTTCAACGATTGCGAAATACTTAACATGTATTGGCATTATCATTTATTGCAAACATTTTTATGATGTCTCACGATTTCGAGGTTTGTTAATTTGTTTTTGTTTATATTTTTTGTTTTTAGTTTTTGTTTATAGTTTATTTTTTCAACTGAATGGTTTATAAAAAGACAAACATTGAGTCACGAATATTTTAAACCGAAAGAACATTTAAAGAACACGTTGAAAAGTATATTTTTGAAAGATTTAGAGTTATAAAAGAAAAAGTGACTTTTTTTTTACACTCAATAGGTTTTCATTCTTAAATATGGGGGTGTACTCGTGGTGTAATGGTTAAAACGATGGACTGCAGAATCGTAGTTAGCGTCCTTGTGGTGTAATGGTTAAAACGATGGACTGCAGAATCGTAGTTAGCGAGTTCGTTCTCCAGTCGCACAATGACGTTCACTTTCGGGCAAATACCCTTGGGAAAGGTATGAACCCCCTTATCCTCCTAGCTATGGGTTAAATAGTATCACTACTGTTCTTCTAGGAGAATGGCTTTGGCATAAAATAACCTACAAAGGTTGATATGCCATTAAGCAAAGAAACCAAACCATTCTTAAATATGAGTTTAAAGTTTCTGCTAAACTTTAAAACTGCTCATCGTAGAATCCTAATATTTCCTCTTCATTTGTCATAAAATAGTATTATACTTTTTTTTCACTTGTATTACTTTTCATCACTCTGTCTCTGTTTCTCCATATAAATTAATAATATTAGCAGTTACATTTATAAATAGAGTTCAATATCGGTAATAGAGCATTTATGTCTAAGTTAAAATGACGTTGACACAGAGTCAATGACGCTTGATTGTGTGGTGTCATAAAATACACACTCACATTCACACAGATACACACAGATACCGACACAAACACACACAAATATACACACACACACGCACACACTCACGCTCACACACACACACACACGTATATATGTATATGTATGTGTGAATATTACTATTGTAGTTTGCAGTATTTATAAACAAAGAAAACTTAAACCGGTGATCGAACACATGTAGATCAAAGTTGGAATAGTGTAGACTAAACGTCAACGGCACTTTAATGACTGCCAGTCTCTTGCCACTGGGGATAACAACATATATAGATACAATAATGATTATGATCGAACCTTTTTTTTCTGGCCAAAATGACAATATATTTCAATGAAAGAATAAAATATTTAAAATAAAACACTCCCAAAAATGTCAAATGTGTTGAATAAAAGTTCACATAAGAACCAAAAACATAAAACAGAGAGTTTTTATCATGTTTTATATCCTATCTTATAAAAGAATATATATATGTATATATATATATATGTGTGTGTGTGTGTGTGTGTGTGTGTGTGTGTGTGTGTGTGTGTTCCTGTTTACTGTTTAAAGCAAAACATCGTCTCTTTCCTTACAATAAGATTAAAAAATATTTACCACGACTGCTACTCAACAAAAATATTTGGTTTAGTTTATACTAACACTTATAGGAAGTAATGCTCAACAAAAATATTTGTTGAAGTTAATACTACAAATAAGAAGTAATGTAAAAAACAAACGCTGGGAATCGAATTAGAATTCTGTACATATATATATATATATATATATATATATATATATATATATATATACATATATATATTGAATATGAGATGAGAAAAAACGTTTGAAAAACATTATTACCAGAAAAAAGAGCTAAAATGCAGGCCAGCAGAACTAAAAGTAATTAAAATATCACCTTATCTCTATCGTTTCATTACTTTAAGTTTAATGTTTCAACTTTATGTGCTAATAAAGTTTCATTTGTTTCATATGTATATATATATATATATATATATATATATATATATATATATATATATATATATATATATACTCGTGTGTATGTGTGTGTGTACGCACGCGTGAGCAAAAAGATAAAATACTCGTGATATAGGAAAATAAGATAAGCATAATTTCCCTCCTGGGATAGCTTTCACTCCAAGATAACTATCTTCTGTAATCCTTGCTTTGATCTATGGTTGTACACTGGATACAGACGTCTGAAAATGATCAACACTCTTATCGTAACCAGTCAATACTTAGTGAAGAGATCTGCTCGTCAAAATTAAGAATCATTTAGTATATTAATTTACTTCAATTAGCCTTGTGAAGAATTGTAGAGCATCCTATGAAGATCAACCTGTAATAAGATTTTGCTATCATTTAACTTTCGTCAAATCAACAAATATATATATATATATATATATATACGTAAATGCCAGCATATACGAATGCATACATATTAACGGAAATGTTTTTTTATAGCCCAAGACCATTACATCTATTCATTTAAATGTGGTTTCGCATGTGATTCCTCAGAAACAAGTTCACCCTTACAATTGCTGTCACATATGTGACAAATAAGATAGCTGTCTTCGTCTTTAACGTTGCTCTGTGCACTGTCATGTGGATTCTCAAATGAACATATTTTGTCACAGAAAAGATAATTTTCTGGTAGGAACCAGATTCAACGATTGTTCGCTGTCTTGAATTCTCATATGACTAGCAAGTTAGGTTATGCATAAATGGATCCTGTTTGGAACATGTTCTGGCTGAAAAGAGTCTGTGATCGGGTTCAAAACCAGTTTCCGAAGTGTTCGTTTCAAGTTTAATTGTTTTATTATTCGTACTGCGAACGTTTGAAAACCTCCGTACATCTCTTTTTTTTTCAACTTGATGGTTTTCTATCTGCACTTAGTCCTCAAGATCTAGAATAAGCGCCATGAGGCATCGTTAAAACGTTTCGTTGGTTTATGTCTCAGACGTTTTTCATACATACATACATACATACATAGAATAAGACAGACTACGTGGAGGGGCTAGGTTTATCGCTTGGCGCCTGAGGCGCCCTTTATAGGGAAATGCTGATGGGGCCTGCCGCATGTTCGTGCTTGCCAGACATATCTGAGCTACGGCCCTGTGCTTGGACCTACCTAAATCTCAGCTTTGTGCCATCCTCGCTCATTTGGTTGGGCGCGCAACGAATACCTGTAATAACACAAACTGTAATTATCTTTATCAAATTAATTATAAATCAAGTTTTATCCAGATACGGCCTTTATTTGGTTTGTCACAACCTGTTCTTTTTAAGACTTTCGTGAAGACAATCATGGAGAGGAGTTTTGATTTTTGTTAACAGGTAACATTAATGAGAACCCAGATCAGGTGAGTAAGGAAGATGTCCTACTGCAGGAATCATCATCATCATCATATAGTACCATCAGCACGGATATCCCTGACTCTCTCTCTCTCTCTTTTTTCAAGTGAATATCTCTCATTAAAAATCATCTCATCAATGGTAATTATTAGACAATCATTCATGTTGTCAAATGTCGATGAAATTTAATTAGAGTCTTCACTTTCGTTTTTGAAAACTGTTGCATTATTCAGATGTAACAATATAGGGTTACATATTTTTATATATTATTCTAAATGTTAAATAAAAAAGAATTTAAAAAAGAAAAAAAACAATTTATAGATAATAATACTTTTGAAATAAACGGCGAAATCTTTCAAGTACAAATAAAGACACATTTTTACTCAACTTTTTCCCCGTTTCTATCTCACTGGTGATCTTAAAATTATTTTTCTCCGCTCATGGTTCGAGTACTTCTGCTAGTTTAAAATATAAATTCAAACATCGCGTATTAAGTCTTCTACATCATTTACAAAATGCATTCTCACTCTCTCTCTCTCTCTCTCTCTCTCTCTCTCTCTCTCTCTCTCTCTCTCTCTTTCTCACACACACACATACACAAACACACACACACACACACTCTATCCATCACAATCTTTTAGACAATACACTATGTCCGCACAGAGCTTTTACTGGTCGGCCAACACTGGTGTGTCCATTGTTAGGAGTCCATAGGGGTACGTCACTAGTGAGTTCATGCTTACTTTGAAGCTTACCCAACATGTCTTTCTATTCTTACAAGAAGAAGTGAAATAATTTATTTCTTGATATATATTGTTGTTTTAAATCATCGTCCATCAAGAATTTTTCGCAACGATCAAAATATCAAATCGATCACAAGGATTAATTGTTTCCCCCAATCAAAGCGAATATAGAATACGAATCTTTATTTATAGGATACAATTACCCGTTTAGTGATATTTATTTTCTTTCCTAGTTAAAGAAACAACCTCAAATAGAATTTGAGCAAGGCTAATATAATTAATTAATGATTTTTATTACGTATGACCCGAGAGATAATATATAAAAAGAAAAAGGGGAATCTCTCGTAATTTATTGGAATTTTTCATCGGATTTAATCATGATTAGTGCACTGGGACCATCCGAAATAAGAATTGAACAAAATTCTGGATCTAAGTGTAAAGATGAAAGGAATAAATTTAGGTTTCGTTTCTTGGCTGGATTCTATGTTGTTTTGGAGTTTTTTTTTTTCTTGTTCACAGATGATCTTTGTATTTTCGAAAAATAAAGGAAGAAATTGTTCCCAGTAAAAACAAAAATAGAATGATATCTTATTCTGTTCATTAGATGGCTGTGCAATAAGAAAATGTTCATGGCGTTGGATTTTGGATCGAACAAAGCTAATTAGCAAAAATTGCTGTGTTGACGGGAAAGCTTCGTCTCACAGAAAAGTGGGAACACCAGTTTCAAGAATGAAAGCTGGTTCGTTAGGATTAAGGATTAAGTCACGTAGACCATCTGAAGGTAGTCATTTAGTTAATTTTGTTAAAGAAAACTCTTATGGATATCTGGCGTTGCTCGGAGGAATATAACTTTATATTTGACAATCCAGTCAAAAATATGTGCTAGCATATTAACACAAGTGCCCAGGAAGGTATTGTAGTAAATTCGATAAAAGAATCCAGTCAAATGATAACTTCCTAAAATGTCTCCAACCACCTTTTTATTGACAGAAAAAAAAAAAAAAAAAAAAAAAACAATGACTGATTCGCTACTTTTGTTATTTTGGAACAGGTATTTCCGGTTTCTTAAAACCCAAGAAACATTTTTTATTTCTTCTAACCTAAAGCAACCTATCAGAAAGGATTCAAATGTAAAAGGTAGCTGTTACCGATTTACAAACGACCGCTTGTCACGTTGGTCAACAAGCAAATTGCATCGACATTTAACTTCAATGAAAATGATCTGATTTATCGGTTAAGGAACGAGAAAAATGACGCTATTGTACAATACCAAAATTCATTTTTCTTGCTGAAAAATATTATATATCTTCAGAAAAAAACTTAGTCCCTATTCTAATCACATTATTATGCTAAAAGTATTACCAAAGTCGAGAGACTTATCCTGTATTATTATTATTATTATTAATTACTCCTTTAGAGTTTTTCACATCAGTGTTAGCTGATGGTTTTTCATTGGAGTTTGAATGACAGCAAGTCTCCTCAAGTCTCCAGGACTCGTCTCAAAATTCTGGCTGTTCTTAGCAATGCTGTCGTTTGGATAGTCTCTACCCGTCCGCCAACTTCCAAATCCTCCAGGGCTTTTAATAATCTTTTAGTTATTGTGCCTAATGCACCAATCACAATTGGCACAATCGTTACTTTCATGTTCCTCAGCTTTTTCAATTCTCTAGCAAGGTCGAGGTACTTATCCTTCTTTTCACATTCCTTCAGATTTATTCTGTGGTCTGCCGGGACAGCAAAGTTTACAGTTTTGCAGATTCTCTTTTTTTTTTTTTTTGATGATTATTATGAGGTCTGGTCTTCTGGCGAGGATTAGGTGATCCGTTTGTATGTTAAAGTCCCATTTTCTAGGACAGATGCTTTTCTAGGACATTTGCTTATATTGTCGAATTGAAATTTCCTGTAAATCTCCCAGTGGATCACCTTGCCCACCCAGTTGTGTCTCACCTTATACTCCTTCTGTGCTAATTTGCTGCATTATCTTTCAAATTTAAAAAACATTGTGATGTTGCTCTGAAATTTAGCACATAAAGATCAGTATACATTTTTAACAGTAATACAGCAATATATTTTGTTAAAGAAGGAAACTTTTCGAACATTTTTCGTAAAAATAAACACAGATCAACATTTCTTCCTGATTGCACGGACTGGCACGTTGTGTAATATAATAGCGGAGGGATTTCGTTTTATATATCTTGCCTTTCGTTTTAGTTAGGATGAGAACCTTTCGCTTAGTGCATGGGTTAGTTAGGTGCAACATTAACACAGGGGTTCATGCGCGTGCGCAGAGGATGTGTCATTCAGAGACGTCAAAATAAAAATCACAGATAGGAATTGAGACCAGGGTATTTGGATGACGTCACCCACCGGAAGTGTGGGCTGAGATTTAAGAAAAAGCAGTGAGTTGAGTTCCTGCAGCTGAATGGGAAAGGTCGACATTTAGAGCTGGGCGAGGCCAGACGAATTTGTGCACTACGGGAGCCGCGTGTTGGTTGGGTTGAGAGCTGACAATGTAAAGGCCGTCAGCATTAAAAGATTGTGTCTCTCTCCCCCTCATGTCGAATTACCTTTAACTCAAAGGTAATAAAAAGTTTCGTACCTGAACTAAGAAGTCGTAAAGTGTTGTATTTCGGATTCCCTATGTCCATTTCACACATGCAACAGTTGTATCTGATTTGGTATATCCACTCACAGTTCCAACTGAAATAACCGTAACTGCTTTGTATCCAGATATCGTCATTTGGACCGTTCATTTTAGGAAAGTTTTCGTTGTCGAATTGATGGTCCCTTTTGAGGAAAATATCGACTGGGCGTATCCGTGTAAATTGGAAAAATATGAAGTTCTGTCAGAAATGGCTGGATAATAAATATATTTCCAATCGAGGTTGCATGCTGAGGTTCCATTACCAACTCAGCCTTGACAAGAGGAAATATATATAATTAAAAAATATTCAAAATAAGGTCCTAACAGCACCAGCATGAATATGACATCCCCACTGAGTAATGACAAATCAAGAAAGCCAAGTGATCTCAAGAGGGAATGCCGGGGCATCCAAGGTTGGTAATAATGATGCTTCTGCTCTGAAACAATGCTTGAACAATTATCATTTCATGGAGGTTTGCTTGGAAGCAACACATGTTTACACAATATTCATTGTCTAAATTCATGTGCGTGTGTGTGTGTGTGTGTGTCTTCATTGCTTGTATATGTGTTAGTAGCTGTTGCCAACAAAAATCGAACATCATACTTAGATTTTGGTTTGAGCAGTATACTTAAAAATAATCTCAATTATCTCCGAGAATAAACCAATATCCAGTCCAAGTTTTTACTGGAATGAAAATTTCTCGGGGGTTTTGTTCATGCTGAACGTTATTTTTTAAATCATTAAAATTCTCGATGTAACAGAGAAAAGTAAAAAACGCAAAACAGAATCCTTCTGTTTTAAAGAGAAAAAACAGTATAATAATGGAAAAGAGTTTCAATGGAAACCTAACGGGGTCACGAGCCGTATATATATATATATATATATATATGATTATTGACTTCTTATTTCTATAAATGCTCATTGCGTAATATATCTGGCTTCAAGAGTAAAAGTCCATATTTTTTATTCCTTACAAGTTATATATATGCAAATGATGATGGAAAGAGAAGATAAAAACTGAGGTAATAAGAGAGACAAAGATTTAGTTTGCGCGTGTGTACGTGTATGCGTGTGTGTGTGTGTGTGTGTGTGTAAGAGAGAGAGAGAGAGAGAGAGAGAGAGAGAGAGAAGATTTGGCAATTCGGTGAATTTAAACCAAAAAAAAAATGAAGAAGAATTTGCTCATCTCAATTCAAGATTGATCCTGAACTGATCCTGCTGGGCTTTTGGGGGTCTGAAATCAATCGGCTTCGATTGATTTAAACACTGTACATCCTTTTTACTTTCTACATTTCTTTCTATATCACTCTTGAATAATTTTCTTTCATACAATTAAATCGAGAATATAATTTCATATCGATTAGCCTTCTTCTTCATATTCTAGTCTTTCGATTTCTTTTCTTACATTCTTTTATTCTTTTCTCTTTCACATCGAATTATTTTTTTATTTTCTCCTCATTTTTACTTTTTTCTTCATATCCTTAAAATCTTTAATTTTTCTTTTCTTGCTCATCCTCTCTTTCTTTAATTTTCTTTTCCTTCTTTTCTTTGTCTAGTTTACATAGTATTATACTCTTTTTTCTTTTTTTACTCTTCTCGATTTCTTTTTTCTCCGTCTAAATCCTTTCTTCTTCTTCTTCTTCTTCTTCTTCTTCTTGATTTGTTTTTTTCTGTCTTCTTCTTCTTCTTCTTGATTTGTTTTTTTCTGTCTTCTTCTTCTTCTTCTTCTTCTTCTTCTTCTTCTTCTTCTTCTTCTTGTTTCTCAAGCACTTCTCAATCAAATCCTTCTTCTTCATGTTTTGCTATTTTCTATTCCTTCTTTTTATCTTCTCTTTCTTTATCATTTAATTCTTTTCCCTTTTGATTTTCCTTTTTCTTTTTCTTTCATAACTTATTTCTTTTTATTTATCTTCTCTTTCATTCTTTCTTTCTTTTTCTTTGTTTTGTTTTTTCTCTCTTTTATTCATTCTTCTTTTTCTTTTCTTTCTTTCCGCACTTCTATCTTCTTTAAAGTTTATTTGTCTCTTTCTTTTTTCCTTTCATATTTTCTCCTTTTTTTTTGCTTCTTTTTTTTTTCTTACTTATTTTCTTTTTTTCCATATTTCCTTAGTTCCTCCCCTCTTTCTTTTTCTTTTCTGATTTGTTTCTTTGATTTATTCTTTCGTTCTAGTTTTTTCTTTTTTCTTTCCTTCCTTCCTTCTCTCTTTTGGCAAATATTCCTCGTTTTTACATCCTTTCTTCTTTTTAACTTTCCGTCACTTCTTTCTTACTTTCCCGCTTTCTCACTTCTTTTTATTCAATCTATTTTTTATTGTTGCTCTTTGTTTCTTTTCAATTCTTTTTGCCTTTTTTGTTTTGTTTTTTCTTTTGTTTTGTCTTCCTTCACCTTTTCTTTTATTTTTTCAAGCATTTTTTCTTTTGTTTCTTGTTGGATAATGTCCCAACTTTGTGATCAATTCTCCGAAAATATAACTCTAAAATGCAGAAAAAGAAACGCAAGGCCTGAAATAGGCTGTTTTGCTTCTTGAAAGACATAATCTACTTCAGATCGAATTATGTTCAAATCTCCGCTTCACTTAGTTAAGCATCTCTTCACCTAGATATATATGGAATGAGTAACATTTTTACATTTTGAAAAGAAACACAAACACACACACATACAAACACACACATACACATACACACACACATATATATATATATATATATATATACAAGTAAGTAAAGTCGGTGACCTAAGTCGAGGGTAACCCGAAGTCTCCCTTTTTGATAGCTATTACACAAAGGTTTAGGGGAGGGCGCTACTCCTTTCCCTGGATTGCTCCACTTTACACTTGATCCGTACCTTATAATGCTGAGTGTTAAGCAGGAGGCATCAAGTACCATTTTTTGAGTCGTTGGTATATATATATATATATATATATATATATATATATATATATATAAGTTAGGATGTCACAGACACAGAGTCAACGACACGAGGTTACTCTCAGTTTTTCACCAATGATATCGTCAGTCTAAGTTGTTCCCAAATAATTGGTATCCCTTCATACACTGTTGCGTGGGGAATGATGAGCAGGGTCATCTAGATTGTGTTTTTTTCTGGAAAGGCTTTTATAGTTTATACATCGTGATTACTTACTTGTATATATATATATATATGTATTGCTCCTGTGTCTGCTTGTCTCATTGTGCAGGATCAACATAAAATTTTCTCGGCCCAATATCGACTTCTTGCCTCAAACTTTGTTCAATTGTTTTTGCTCTTTCACTTCAAGCAAAATCTACAGTTTCTTTCATTCCTATCCTCTCCTTCTCCTCCTTTTTCTCTTCTCTTTTTTTCTTTGTATTTGTTCTTCAAAAATTTATTTTCTTCTTCTTCTTCTTCTTCTTCTTCTTCTTCTTCTTCTTCTTCTTCTTCTTCTTCTTCTTTCCTTCGAATTGTTTTCTACGTAAAGTGATTTTTCTAGTCGATCAATGAACAATATCTAATTTAACAAATCGTCGTTCAAACTCAACGGAGGACATTTCACTTAGTCCTGAAATTTAGGTCATTGTAGCTGCCCCGGTACATGACTGCAACGTTTCAAACATCTCAAAGTCTTACGTTTGACCGTCTCTCGCAAATAACCAAGAGAGTTCACGTGATCAAATTTGTGTTTTCGATCTCACAACTAGACCTCAAGATCACTTGTGATGTTAGGCAGCCATTACATCAAACAGTCTTTGATAACAGTAAATGTCATTCTTCCAATAAACAAGATGAGGATGCAAAAATGGCTCCCTATGGCAGCTGGACAACGATTTGTCAAAGAATACATCTATCCTTGATCGACATTTACTACCACGTGCGCCAACTTTCTTCGCGAGAACTGCAACACCAAAACAGTCCATTTTGCTTGCGATTCGTGTTCCTGAAATTCATGTGCCTATAAAGTATCCACTTTTTATCACCTTTCACATCATGTTTAAGTCACTAATCCTAAAGATTCGTTAATCAATTTATTACTCCCGTATTCAAACTTCAAAAACGACCAAGTTGATGCAGCTGATATTCAACACTTAATTAAAATATTCTGAGAATTTAACTTATTCTCAAGTCATGTCTTTGTTCGATCAGCGTCAACCACAACTGTTCTATATGGATGTTGGATTTTATTTTGCTTGATATATTTCCTTTTGACATGTTTAGAAATTGACACTAGCTTCTCTATAAAGAGCACAAATATTGGCGAGGCGTATTGGCTGATGTCCTAGACTCTGACATGGTGATAAGCGAGTTCAAACTTTATTTGCGCTAGTATGTTCACTTTTGGACTAATACCCTTGACAAAGGTAGCAACACCCCAGAGGTCCCCGCAGACTTTCTCGAAACCAATGTATGGCACTAGACCTTGCTGTCTAGTTCAAGCCATAACCCGACATATGGGCCCGGACCCACATTTGGGTTTGTGAAACTGCTTGCCTCATCAGGCTCACATTGCACCAAGTGAGCAGATGAGCAGCATAGACCAGCAGGGTTCGAGTCTCGGCTCGTTCCCGACCTTCCCCACCTCTTTATCCCCACTTTAATCGGCCTTCGGGCTTTTGACCTTGTGTCAAGTCAGGTCAGGTGGAAGGCAGAGTCAAATAAACAAAGGTAGCAACACCCTTACCCCCCCATCTATATCATAAATTGTACCGCTACTATCCTTCTACAAGGATCGCTTTGGCATTGAATAACATATTGATATGCCATTAAAAAAAGAAATCAGACCAAGTGAATATCACTCTATAGTTCAGTGAATTGTTCCAGTAAGAATAACAAGAAATGACTTACAGGAATCTAAATAAAAAAAAACCTTCAGTGAACGTGTGAGTACCAGAATGCTACTAAATGTAATTCTAGATTATTGAGAGAAATCTACAGCAGTTTCAAAACTTACCATGAAAGTAATATATACATAACTTTCTGAAAAAATATCCAGAAATATTGCTTTTATGTCTTTTTGTTGTTTTTTGTTTTTTATTTCGTTAATCTTCAATGTTAAAATCAATGAACAGAAATATGCCATTTTTGACATTTAAAAATATACACTGATATGACAGCTGTCAAAGTGCGATTAAGCACGATCGATTTGAAATATTAAATGGGCTTTATGGCCAGTCGAATAGGAATATATTTGATGGTCGGTTGATTGGTTAGTTGGTTGGTTGGTTGGTCGGTTGGTTAGTTTTGACGTCTCAACCCTTATTGGTTTATCTAATGCCGATCTTAGGCTTTCTGAAAAAATAGAAATAGAATACACCGACTGCACTTTTGCAGAGAGGTAAGAGCACTCAGAACGAGTGCTCTGAGTATGATATTAAATTGCATTTGATGGTGAGCTTCCTGCCCTCGAGTTTTGTGGAAGGTAATGTAAACCTGCATTGCTATTACTGCCAGCTCCACTCTGACTTGAATTACTAGAATCTGCTAGAGTTCCATCTATAGGTCCAATAGAAATCTTCAATCGCTTACCAAAGACTATTATTATTGTTGTTGTTACATTTGTAGTTTAACTAAAAGTATACAGCTATGTGCAGATTATTTATACAAGATAAGATTAATTGATAAATAGAATTATTAATGTCAAATCGAAATAATTGAAACCATTTAACTGAAATCAGTCAAAACCGAAGAAATAATCTACATTCAAGTAATTAATAATAGTGTATTCTATTCTTAAGCAACTCTCCACTTTATTAATTATAGCTTGAGTAAATTATTTAATAATCATTTACATACTATTATATGGTTTCAACTAATTACTTCTATGTAGTAGTAGTAGTAGTAGTAGTAGTAGTAGTAGTAGTAGTAGTAACAACAACAACGACAAGATTATTATCGGCTAGAATACACTACCAAGCACTATCTCCAGGTCAGAGTGAACTTGTAAGTAATTGCAACCCATGGCAACCTACTAACATCACTCTGGGTCAGAGTGGACTTCAGAGTAATGGGAATGAAGGGGTCAGAAAACCACACTGTGTTGATGGCGTTTAACCCCTATGGAGGAGATATATATTGGTAGCCCTGACATCGGATGAACTGTTTACGTACAAGAGACAACATGATTACAGTATTATCTTAAAATATTATAGGCCTTGCAATTGTTTTATGAAAAGCTTTCTTCTAAACTAAAAATAAAAATTTAAAAATTCTAATAAAGAAACTATACAAAGAAAATTGATATTATTAGGTATTATCTATAACTAAATTCTACGGCAAGGAAATTCTGTAAAATAAAAATAAAATTGCAACACCAGTTTCGAAAATTAAAATGGCAGGAATAAAGATATATATATATATATATATATATATATATATATATATATAGATAGATAGATAGATAGATAGATAGATAGATAGATATTTACTAATCTAATATCTAACAGCATTCACGGTACCAGAAAAAAAGAAAAAAAACCGCCAGGAACAAGAGATAAAATATCTCGAATCACCGCCTGGGGGAAAAAGAAAAAATATTATAGGTCAAAAAGAAAGAAAAGGCCAACCTCGTCACACCAGTTGAAAAAAAATCAAGAGATATGCAGTCAGTTGGTCAAAAGAAAACTAAAATCTTCTGCGAATCCTGCAATGCTACAATTATAAGAGTGCTCAACACGAGTGGAGCCAATTATAAAATTAACTTAAATCGCGAGTCGAAAATCTTCTAATAAAGTTTCACCTAATTGGATCATCAGGAAGTCTAACCCCGACTAATGCTAAAGGAGAAAACGCTGTCTGATAGATAGATAGATAGATAGATAGATAGATAGATAGATTATTTTTTAGTTTTGGTTTGAATTTCAATGTTGGATAGTTTGGTGATAAATTATATTTAATAATATTCTTTTGATTGAATAATGTTCTATTGATTGGATACTAATCTGCTAGAAATAATAAAACCCTGGTATATTTCCATAAGAAAAAAAGGGTATTTTGTTCTGAGTAAAAATTGATTTCTATTTTTTAGATGAGTATGTGTTAGTCCCTGTGCCATGAGCAGGATTTGGGGCTGTAGAATACACTGACTGCTTCTCTGCAGAGGAGTAAGACCCCCCCTAACGAGTGTCCTGGATATAATACTAAACAATCTGATGGTGAGGTTCCAGCAGTGCTGGAGCTTTGGGGAATGCGGAGCACCCCTTCATTAACATCGCTCCCAGGTCCACTCTGGCCCGGAGAGGTAGCACCTGATAGGGCCCTATCTATGGGTTAAATAGAACCAACAGCATACTTATGCTAAACTGAATCGTTTGAGTAAACTGAATAGCTTGAAATAGAAATGTTTTTGACAATTAAACCGTACTTATATTTAAACAACGTGCTTATGCTTAACTGAATTATTTCAAATAGAACTGTTTTTGGACATTAAAACTGTATCTACACTTAACTGAATTGTTACATATAACTGCTTGAATAGTTTGAAATAGAAATGTTTTTGACAAACTGTGTACTTATGCTAAACTGAATTGTTTTAAATAGAACAGATTATTTACATAAAAATGGATTTGGCGTTAAATAACCTACAAAGGTTGATATGCCATAAAAACCCAACAAACCAACCAACCATGAGCAGGATGCGCCTCAACATAAATTTTCATGAGGAGTAAAGCTAGTTTCAATTTTCCTTTTCCGAGATTTCTTGCATTACCAAGTCTAATGAACCTAGTTTGCCTTACTAAATGCCCATAGCTGATGAGAGAAGTGATATATTTATGCATTTCCCAACGGTATTCGAGCTAAGTGAACCCAGTTCGTCCAAGATTTGAACTCTAATCAGCAATTCTATTTTCTATGATGACAAACATTAAACTAAGCTAATTTATTATGGGAATTATCTATTGGCAATTCTGTGCATTTGAGGTAAAATTGAGTCCGTCGCTACAGAGCAATAGTTGACAAATGAGTTTCACCTTCAATTACAACTGAATTGATTCTTCCGCCCAACAGTCGCAATGCAATGGTTAACGAGCTATTCCTGGAAAATTTTCACTTATGTAGTGAATACACTCCTTACGGCATACTCTTGTGTTTCACTACGTACTGCATTACTGAAACCTTCCTTAAGGCTACATGAAGATTATTAAATATGATATTGTTTATGCCAAACAGATGTAATAAAATATGCATAGTGAACGGTGATCGATAGATCAGATAGGACAGAGAATCAATCGATGAGAATAATTGAATTGACTTCTGGTTATATTTTTCTGCACTGGAGACTTCCTACAGGAAAAAAGGGGGAAATATTAACCTTTTTCATAATAATATGCAAAGCACTTTAATATTCCTAACGCAGGATTGACGGACAACATTCAGATTCCATGTGAGACTTTTAGGCATTATGAGGTATTATACAGTTAGTTTAGTTACAATATACACTCAGTTTTGTTGTAATATACTGTCAATTCCAATATACAGAGTGTTTCAAAATCTTTTATATCATTTAAGATGTACGGGATGTTTCCGAAAAATTAATATCGATTTCTAATCTAATAAGTAAAATTAGCGACTATAGTTGAGGATGACCCGAAGGCTCTCTTTTCAATAGCTACTACACCGACGTGTAGGGGAGGGTGCTAATCCATTCCCGGGATTGCTCCACTTTACCCCTGACCCTTACCTTATAATGCTGAGTGTGAAACCAGGCTGCATCAAGTACCATTTCTTGAGTCTTTAGTATGACTCGACCTGGGATTGAACCCTGTTTTCCCGGACAATTGGCAAACACTCAACTCATTAGGCAAATCTAATAACTGGATGAGTTCTTATTCAAATGACTTCAAATTTTAACAAGCCATGTAGAAATAACTCAAGATTATACTTAATGTTTAAACGCCTTCTTTTTCAGTGAATGACATTTCTATACATTAAAAGAAAAAAATATAAAACATTAAACAGAATGGTTTGAATTGTTTTCCCACAATGATGTTTCTTTATTAATATTTTAGGCAAATTTTGTTTTACAACTTAAGGATAAAACTATCTAAAAATAAATAGTTCTTTGTTTATCAGAAGATCCTCTATATTGGAATGGAGTAAAAGTGCGTACAGTCCGAGCCTTCTAAGAAGGTGAGGCCTCGTCAGTGTTGTTGTGACGTCACACAAGTAGGCCTACAGTTAGCGAGACAAACAGTAATAATATAATGCCGATAAAATTATTGGAAACTAAAGAAAAAGTTTTTGAAACTTTTTATAATTACATTTTAAAATGAAACAGGTTAAGATTGTATACTGAACTTTATTTAATATACATTTTTATTCAATAATAATTATAAATAATGGTTTGGTGAATGCTACGTTAAAATAAACAAAACTAGTCAAGTTACGAATTAGAGAACAAACTGTTTAATAAACAGACGAACAAATTACGTAAATGATAAATAAACCAATAACATAAATAAGAAACGAATAGATTAAATACAAACAATCAAATAAATTTAATATAAACAATAAATAGATGTAGTCAAATAATACTTACAGAAAAATTGGTTACAGACGATGTTAAAGATCGAAAATTTAAAGACTGAAATTCGTTTATAATTTATAATCAGCATTGTTTTAATTTGCATGTTTTTATTTCAATTTTAATAATTATTCAGTTAAGTTACATAATTGTAATAAAGTGATTATTACATCAAATACAGCAACAACTGAATTATTAATTTGGAAACAAACAATAATTAAATAAACAAACAATTATAAATAAGAAACAAATAAATTAAATACAAACAAGCAAATGAATTATATTAAATACAAAAGGTTACAGAAAAATAATTTAGCTGAATGTTCGAAATTTTCTTTTTTTGCTTAACTTGTTAATTGTAATATTATAATTTTCTCTAGAACAAAAATTATTTAAAAGAACATTTATTGAGCTCCAGACAAACATTTTTTGTATATTTTCTATATTATGACCCTCCTCACAAGTGTCAACATTAAAAAGAAGCCCATTGTCTGCGAAAACATTCAATGTTATATGCATGGCTAATTTTCTTTGATTCAATGAATGAAGAAAATAATCATCTTTTATAAACTTATCAATGACTACATAATTATATAAAACAAAATTTGTAGTTATATCATTAGGATATAACAGAGAACTTCTATTAATCCCCAGAAAATAGCTGTTCATTTCAGGTATTTCTTCCACATTATCTCTTCCAGATATTAAATCTTTGCAATTATTGCACTTAATTTTCTTAAAAACTGCATAACAGCAATAACCTGCTAAGTATAATATAACAGGAAGAACTTCTCTGCATCTATTAATGTCATCCTCTTTAACATCAATTCTAAATTTATTGCTATCTAACTTTTGCTCCTGTTACTTCATCCCAGTTTGGTTCTTGTAAATTATTTAAATCAATTTTAATACATTGCTTATTGAATGATAAGTTCATTTTTAAAACTGATAGCATTCTAAGCTTTTTTCGCACTCAAAGACTTGATGTATGGAAATATAGTGATCTTCTCTAAGTCGGCGGTACTGACCAAACCTTTCCTCAAGGTGATCAGTTTGAAATTTGCCAGGTAATATATATAGCATTTTCAATTCTTCTATGCAATACTTAGTCAGTTCTAGAAATGAATAGGTTGTATGATGCCAAGCAGTGAATGTTTCCTTTGTTAATTTTCCATTTTTTCCAGAAATGCTATTCCAAAATTCTAACCAGTCCCAAAATACAGAGAGAAATCTAAATTTTTCTTCATTTAATTTAAATGGATTATAAAATTTATTTCTAAGTCGACAACCTTTATTAGGTGTTTTTACATTCATTATTGTCCACCAAATATAAAATATATTCATATATTCTGCAACTTCTGCAAAATTAGGCAAACATTTGTTTTCCTAAGGTCAATAATCCCTGAATAGTATACTCACTAAAAATTTGCAGAACTAAATTAACATTTTGCTTTTCAAGATTAGGAGGAGAAAGTGCCTTTGGGATCAATTTATAACAATATTTCAAAATTGACGGAGATTCCAAGGCATGAAGTTTTTGTATGGTACAAAATGGGGCACTTTGGATATTATCTAATTGATGATTTCCATTGTGACAAAATTTTGGGAACACCATGCATTTACTTGGATCTTTTTGACCAAGCCAATTGTTTCTAATGCATTTTAATATATGGACCGAGTCGAATAGAAAGAAAAGAGGTCGACTCTTCAGAACTGGGTGTGGATATACGATTGAAAGCTTAGGAGGACTTCAAAACAAAGATATAGCTTTTTTTATTCATAGCATTATTATCTGTTATGATTGATACTACTTCAAAGCCTATCTCCTCTAAACCAATTATTTTACGTTTAATTATGTCAAATAAACTCTCAGCTTTAAGACATTCAGTTGGCATAACATCCTTGTATTGTGAGAATACACTGCTAAGCATAAAAACTAAAGCACTTGTTGCAACTTCATTGCTGTTATCAGATAAGCCAACAATATTTCTACCCTTATCATCAAAATAAGGTTTTAGGTGAATTTCATCAACAAGTAAAGATACTGTAGTGTCATTCTGCACCAGAAACTTAAATTTATTTTTAATATACATAAGAAAATTGTTATCATGTTGCTCAATCAAAGGATTCATATATGTTGATAAAATTAGTCTTGTAATGGTTGAATAGCTTGGTAAAATTATATTTTTATTGTCTCTTAACAATCTATACACTTTAGGAGAGCAGTTATATAATAAGGAAGAAAATATCATCATTTCTGTGAAATAATCAAGCTTATTCTGTGTCATTAAGTTTAGCTATTCCCATATAAATTTGATGGAATTAAATTGTTTGTTTGTTTCTTCTTGCATCAATGGTAGAAATGATATAACTAATTTTAATGTAGGAATCATATTTTGAGGTTCGGTTAGGTGTTGTTCTGTATCGATTTTCTTCATGTTTTCTATAAGAATTTCAAGGGTATTTTTATTCATTACAAATTTAGGAATCTTATAGTCCCCTATTGTTCTCATTTCCATATCTTTATATAACACATGCACTGCTAAATCAGCATCGAATTGTGGATATAGGAATTTGATAATGCTGCATATAATAAGTGTCTCTTCTGCCTAATAATACTCCAGTAATTTCCATCAAGAAAAATTTACTTCCCTTATATATCATCAAATATATGGAATTTCTTCTGCATTTTATATGCTAAGTAATCAATAACACTAACATTTCATGCAGCTTTAAGAGCAGAATTCTCCAGTCAAATTCTCCTAGAATCTGGTGACGCTCTAGATGTGATTACTGAAGATAGATATGACGGAGATTTTTCAAAAATTCTAGGTATAGCACAACCACGTGGATACATTATCTTAAGGTTAACATCATTTGTGGCACCAGTTTTTTCATCAAAAGCTGACGATTCTCTTCTTATGTCCTCAGGTCGAAAATACAATTTACATAACTAAAAGATTGAAAAATGAAACCTATTTAAATTCTTGTGAAAATTTAAGGAATTCAGTCACAAAATATATTCATTCTCTCTCTCTCTCTCTCTCTATATATATATATATATATATATATATATATCATCATCATCATGTCGCGCTGGTAGCACGGATATCCCTGATCCTCTCTCGCCACTCCTCCCTATCGTTCATCGCCCTAGGCAGGTCCTCAGGAAACCATCCCGTATCCTCACATAGCTGCTGAATGTAGGTTCGTGCTGGTCGTCCGGCTTTTGCACGGCCATGTGTGGGGGTCCATAAGAGTACATCTCTTATGAGTTCGTCCCTGCTTCTCCAGCAGTGTCCTGCATGTCTGGTTCGTCTAACTTGAATAGTTTTTGTGATAGGAGGCAGGTGGCCGTACAGTTGGTGTCTTGTGGGGTGTTGTCGCCAGGACTTGTTCAAGATTGCACGCAGCATTCTTGTGTAATTGCCGTCTAGCTTCTTCTCCAGCCGTTTTGTTAGCGTCCATGTAGTGCACCCATATAGCAGTATCGATGTGACCGCCGCCTGGAAGAAACTGCGTTTCATTTTATCGGTTAGGTCTGATTTCCATATAATCGATAGCCTATTGATAGCTGTCCATGCTTTCGTTAACGTCGTGTCGATGTCCTTTTCGGTTGATTCGACGCTGCTTCCTACGTAAGTTAATTTGTCTACTAGTTTAAGAGGGGTTCCGTCTGGAGTGGAGATGTCCCCCGTTTGATTATAGCTCATATATTCCATTTTGTGTGCATTAACATAGAGGCCTATGCCTGCGGCTGCTCGTTCCAAACTATGCACTAGTGTTTCGGCTTGGTTGGGTGTATTTGCCAGTATCGCTATGTCATCGGCGTAGTCGGCGTCGGTAACTATTTTTGCAGGGTACTTTCTGCTTCTTTTCTTCGTCAGCTCGAAGCCATTCTCTCTGATTTTGTCAATCGATGTTCTAAGTACGTAGTCTAGACAAATGATAAAGCGGTACGGAGCCAGCGTGTCCCCTTGTAGTACTCCTGCTGCAATGTCGAAGTATTCTTTGTCTCCATCTGGTGATCGTACTTTTACTTTGGTGTTTCTATAGAGAATCGTTATTGCCGCTACGGTTTCTTTAGGTATGCCGTACGCTAGTAGGATTTGTTCCATCTTCCCTCTGTGAATGGAATCGAAAGCCTTGGTAAAGTCAACAAATATTAATGTCACTTGTATGTTTTTTCCCGTACACCTTCAAGGATTCTACGGATGGTTAATATTTGTGAGGTCGTGGATCTATTTCTTCGGAAGCCATTTTGGTTTTTCCTAAGTATACTGTCGATTTTGGGTTCTATGCGGTTTCGTAGTAGGGCAGTGTAGATTTTGGCTGATATGGATGTAAGTGTTATGCCTCGGGAGTTTTTGGCTAATCCGAGGTCCCCCTTCTTAGGGAAGAGGAGTATGCATCCCTTCATCCATCTATCTATCGGATTTTGATTGTATACTGCGTTGCAATGTCGGAGCAGTATGTCGTCGAATTGTCTGGTCTTCCATACTTCTGGGGGAATCTCGTCCAGTCTGCAGCTTTCCTATTTTTAATTTTTCTGAGAACCGAATCGAGTTTTTCTTGTGTGAACGGTCCTAGTTTAATGTCTAATTGTTTACTAATTATTCTGGTGATTGGTTCATGTGTTATTTTCGGTTAGTTTCCTAGTAGGTTTTCGAAGTGCTGTTTCCACTGTTTTATTCTTTCTTGTTGGTTTTCTGCTTTCAGTTTTGCTTTGGCTGTGTTCTTTCTTCTACTCACTTCGTTTATTGTTTGCCAGGCTATCCTAGATTGTCTATCTTCCACCGAGTCTCTAATCTTATCTATCTGATTTTGAATGTATTCTGTCTGTTCCTTTATATATATGCCTGCTAATTGATATTGTGTCGTTTTTTAGTTTTAAGGCATTTGTGTTTGTTGGGTTTTTTCGATAGTTTTTGGAGGCTGTTTTCACTAGTGCACGTTTTTCTCTCACCGCTAAAGTTTCCCATGGGACTCTATATTTAGTTTTGAGTTTGGTTGGAATGCATTTCTCTGCTGCCTCGAGGTGCGCATAGACGAAATTTTCATATTCGTCGTTTGGTGTACTTTTTTCCGTCTTTTCTTGTAGTGCTTCGAATCTGTTTCTTAATTCTAATACGTATTTATCTCTTATATCTCTGTTGTTCAAAAGGGCCCAGTCATAGTGTTTGGTGGCCGCTGTTCGTTTGGCGTTTTTTCGTAGGCTTAACCGTATTTTCGCCGTGACTATTCGGTGATCGGTGGACACACCCTCGAAAGAGGAGTATGCCTCGCAATTCATTGCACTATTTTTCCATTTCTTGTTTATAAGGACGTAGTCTATCTGAGCTTTAGTATTGTTTGCGTACGTATATGTCCATAGTTTGCCCTCCCTTTTTTGGTAGTTTGTATTGAGGCATGCTAATCTATTTTCTATCATGAAATCTGTTAGATGTTGCCCATTCCTATTTGACGTGTTGTGGAGGCTGTATTTGTTGTTTCTGTTTTTCCCGATTTGGGCATTCATGTCTCCGCCAATGACTAACATGTTGTGTTTCGGGATGCTACGTACTAATGAGGATAACTCATCGTAGAAGGTGACTAGTTCAGTTTCTTCATTAACATTGGTAGGGCTGTAGCAGGAGATGATTGTTGCTCTGGGGTTGCCGTTAAAAGTAGCTGCCATCATTCTAGATTGTATTTTCTCTTTGTTATTTAGCGTTTTTAATGCTCTAGGTCCTATAAGTAATCCTACCCCTCCTACTGCGGCGTTGACAGAGTTTTTCCATCCGGATACAGTGACGAGCGACCATCCATTGCCAGTTTCGTAATATTTGATATCTTCGGTGTGCGTGTATCTGTGTTCTTGTATGCATATTATGTCAATCTTATGTTCTACGGCTGATGCGATTAGCTCTGGTAGTTGTCTTATTCTATTTAAGGTTCTTACGTTAAATGTCGCTATTTGTAGTGTTTGCTTGCATTTTAGTAGTTTTGATTGTTTGAGCTCTGTAGCTGATTTTTCGAACACTGAGGCCAGGGCTCCAACCTCAGCAGGACGCGCCCCTTTTTTACCCGTGCGAAGAGCGATGCGGTTTGTGTATGTGATTTGAGTGTGGGTCATGGTTATCTTTCGATGGCTGTTTTATTCTCTTCTATAGAAGCCACTCTTTTAAAGGAGCAGCAGTAGTTCCCCGATCGAACTAACGATCCTGAGCGTAAACATACCTAAAATTCAGTAGTAAATAAACGCTAAAAGGGAGAGGAATGATTTGAACTCACGTGCCGACAGAGGAAAAATGTTTCCATATTGGTCAGAATGTCTTTAAGTCCTATTAATTTAAAATGCTGAATTTTACAAAATGTTATGCTGTATTTTTGTTTGTAAAATAATGCTTAAACTATGCGTTTTAAATGTAAAGACACGCTTACTTTACTATAAAGCCAAATTGAATATATGACTCTGTCCAAATGTCAGCGAACACGGCAAAACGTTTTTGAATCTCTTCTATAATTAAAAATTCTTAAAGCCCTAACAGTAGTTTAGAAGAAAAATAAAAGTCTAAAACACCCAATGCTACCACACCCAAAAAAAGATAAAATTCCTAAAGCCTCCTTGGCTCCCAATGGTAGTATAGAAGAAAAACTAAAAAGCCTATGAAAATGTCCCAATACCGCAAAAAAAAAAAAAAAAAAAAAATTCAGTACCAGTGAAAGTACCTTAATCTTTGACTTTAACTAAGTAAAAACTTAAGAAAACTAAATCAAAATTGCCCCCCAGCTTTTTTTTTTTTTTTACGTACATCATGGGAAGCAGCATGATGTACGTAAAGGTATTTGAATAAACCCATGGACGACCAAACTCAATACCTAAACAGGTCCTGGACGCGAGTTGATATATATGTATATATATATAAAGAAAAATTGACAAGTAATCCAAATATAAAGGGGAAATTTATTGAGAAATAAAGTCGACACTGTAGCGCTTCGGTTCTGATGAACCATCAACAGGTCAACGAGGGGTTATATTAGTGATGTTAAGTATAGGTGGATGTATAAAAAATGTAAAAATATATAAAAATTTGGAAAAGTTGTTGTCAATTTTTCTTCACAAACTGTCAGATTACTATCCATCATTTACTGCCATATATAAATATATATACATATATATATACATATATATATATATATATATATATATATATATACATACATATATACATATATATATACACATATATATATATACACATATATACATACATATATATATATATATACATATAAATATACATATATATATATATACACATATATATATACATATATATATATATATATATATATATATATACATATGCACATATATATACACATACGTATATATACACAGGCTGCTGCTGCTGTTTCTAAAAATAAAAAAATACCTTAAAATTCCCTTAGCCAACGTGGTCCGCTTGGTGGACGAGTGTTCTGAAACACAGTCTAACGTAAAGTTTGACGGGTTTCGATCCCGGCTTCGAGCGTCCTGCGTGTCTAGCCACACTGAAGAGTTCTGATAGAACGAAACACTCTGTCTGTGGATGACTATATATATATGCATATGTATATGAATATATGTACATATATGTATATATACATATATAAATATGCATATATATATATACATGTGCATAAATATTAATGTACATATATTTATATATATATATATATATATACACACATATATATGTACTTATATATATATAGATATAAAGTCTATGGAAATATTCTGGAATGGATATATATCGTAAATTTCTTTAAAAGTAACATACCAATAGAATTTTTGTTAAAACATTGTGTCTTTCTTTAAATTTTATTTTCAAAATAGTAGATTTGGTTGTCACTTTGCATTGTCAATTACGAGATGAATTATTTCTGCGGATAATTTAAACACCAAGCTGTTTTACAAACAGCGTTATAATTTTTTCTTCTAACTTTATTTTGTCAATTACTAAATCTTTCTTTATATTTTATTTTTTGTATTTGTATTTTCAATTACATGCGAGAGGAATTATTTCTACAGAATTTCAAACGAGGGAACGTGTTAAAACAAAAAGGGCTTTATTTTTTTCTTTTAACTTTTTGTTGTCAATTACACAAACATGAAATTCATTTAATCATTAAAGTTTCAATTTAATTAACTTATTTTTAATTCAAAAAATCACACTTACTTTGGTGAATTTAGATGGTATTAAGTTATCCCTTTTAATAACAGTTGTCCAGATTTGGCATAATTCTTTCTCTTTTGGAATTGAAAATAAAGTAACTTTTGGTCCAGTTATGTAGTTTCCTTTACAATTTGGCACTGCCCATTTATACAGCATTTTACAAATTAACTCAATATTTAAATAGAATAGATGAATAATTTTAAAACAGTAAAAGCTTAAACACTAGACGAAATGTTTCCGTATAACGTTCTTAGCAGATAACTCCGAATGGCCTACTCTGGGTGACGTCACAGCTACGTAGCGATTCCATGAGAAGCCATTTAATAACAGAAGGCGTTGGTGTAGTCCAATGTCGGTTCAATCTAAATGAATATAGTAAACAATGCAAAAAACGTCTTGTTACTGAAGAGCGAAAGTCACGAAATGTGTTTCTTGTATTTTTCGACCGATAAAGACCGATGAGTTTCATGATTCTTCTTCACGGCGAAGTCTGGTTCCTTTGAAGACAATGTTCACACTCCGCCACCCCTCTCTCTCTCTCTCTCTCTCTCTCTCTCTCACACACACACACACACGCAGGCCCGCTCTAGAATCTGTAAACTATTGCCACTCTTGTTCTGGTTCATTTACAACATTCGTTAATTCAAGACCACCGTCTCTCGCTTTGAATTTCAACAAATTATGCATATATTTAAGCGATAGTAATATTAAGGACAATAATGGATGGATGCCCGTGAATCTAATAAGAAATAGCTGCTTACACAAAGAGCACGCGAAGCAGCTCACCATTTTTACTTCAGGTGAGTGAAAATAATTACAGTTAGAGCCACATCTTTTAATTGAGATGATTAAGTCAGCATAAAATGCTTAAACGACAGGAAAGTGTAATGTCGTTGGCGCCTCGCACCATCAAGGAATTTGTACTAGGCAATGTGACCAACAGTAAAAAGTCAATCGCAGAATCTCGCGTCTTTATAAGTGAACTATATAATTCACCTCTATCTTGAACAATGTTTAAATATTTATCGGAAATAAATTGTCGAGATTCTACCAGTGTTAATAAACAATAAGTTTTCAGAAAAATTCTTAGAGTTTTAAGAACAGTATATTTCTGTATAAATTGACAATCTTATTATAAACTTGTTCCTCTAGAAATATTTTCATTTTTCATCCCTCTGTGCAATACATTTTTTCTTTATCATACAGGATACAGATTGATTTACCAACGTCTAATAGATATATTCTTAAACGTAAGTTGTAACAAATAACTGCTTCGAGATTAAGTTTTGCTTTTTTAAAAATTAGTTACGTATTAGCAATGAAATTATTTATTATTGAAGACTAACTTAGATCAAAATGAGATTTCCAGCAAACAATAAAAGATAGCGTTTCTTGCAATTATTTCAAATATTTATCATGAAAAATAAGCAGAAAATACCGGCACAATATCTAAACTATCAAATTTACAAAGGTAAATAATATTCTTTTAATAAATCTCTGTTAATTAGAGAAATTCTTCTTTTAGGTGAGTCACTTGATTTGCGGAATTAGGTTTATTCAAGCAGTAAGAGGAATCTATCAATCGATCTCTCTAACTGCAAAAGTCATAGATTGGAAACATACAGACTCTCCCGTGAAAGATGTTAATAAATGGGCGAAGTACGGCTTGACACTACGAACCGAACCTACAAGGTCAGTCAGTTGATTGAAAACATATGGACTCTCCGGTAAAAGCAATGGTTTCGGGCGTCAAAACTTCGGCCTTATTTGAAATAGATATGATTGAGAATAATTAGTATTAGATATTAATATTGAAACTATATACCTTCTTACAAATTATCGATATTAACAATTTGAACTAAAATTATATTTGTTTACAAAAGATTATCTCTAAAAACAATTCTTTGCAAAAAAAAACTGATTTTGGTTTTACATTATCCAATTAGGATTGAGGTGCCGTATAACCAAACAACCAACCAACCAAATAGATAATAATAATTATTATTATGTTTTTTCTTTTCTATTTCTTTCAAAGGCTCCGACTAAAGTCAACTTCTATTTGAGATAAAACTTTAAAAATAAACAAAACTAGCGATAAATATCAATGCAATTATTTTACTGTCACTTTGGTCCGAATAAATGAATATCTCGTTTATTCAAAAACACTGGTCGAAAAAAAAGTGTAAGAAAATAGGAGATAGAAGAGAAGAGGAAGAAGGAGTAGATGAATGAAATAAATAATGGAAACAGCAGTGAAGAAGAAGAAGAAGAAGAAGAAGAAGAAGAAGAAGAAGAAGAAGAAGAAGAAGAAGAAGAAGAAGAAGAAGAGTGCAGAGATGAATCAGCTTGAGAGATTCAATTCAAAATGAACAAGACCTGACTCAAGGATAAATGTGGAGATACAAGAAAAGATTTTTTTTTAATTCATTCGCTCAATGACTCCGACTAGAAAATATTTGGAGGGAACAATTGTTCAACTATAACTGGTGAAACTAAAGATATTTGAATATTGGATTTTAACGGAGACAAGTCTGTAATTGTCACATAGAATTTAGGTCTGCTTGAGTTCACTTAGTACAAATTGGCAAAAATATTCAATGTAAAAAAATTTCACTTACCGGAATACCATGATTACAAGAAAATGTTACATTTCATTAATACACACACACACACACACACACACACAGATGGATATATATATATATATATATATATATATATATATATATATATATATATATATATATATATATAGAGAGAGAGAGAGAGAGAGAGAGAATGGAAGTGACGAGGTAAATAGAAATATTTCTTTATAGTTATATCTTCATGATTCGCAAATAGACTAGACCTTTGCATGAATTTTTTAAAAGTTCATGAACTATGGACTTGACGCTCGTATAGGTATGTGCGACCTAGAGTGGGTCTTTTTAATAGTGACCTAATAACTCGAGGTAAGATATTTTTGGTTAATAAAATCATGTAAAAATTAAATCAGATTTACTCGAAATATTTTTGAAAATATTCAACAACTGATGATCATCCCAATTAAAGTCACGTAGCCGTTACATATAGTCAAGTCTCTCCTGATGATTGTAGTTTTTAAGTACGTGAAACTGTCAGTAATGAGACTGGCCCCGAAAGATAAGTAAACATTTCTTATTTGTAAGTTTTAAACTGCTCAGATGTTTGGAATTGAACAACTATTTGATTTCTGAAAAAGCGTTTTAAAACAATTTGTTTATATATATATATATATATATATATATATATATATATATATATAGTATATATATATATATATATATATATATATATATATATACGGCGGGGATGTATTCATAATTGCCACATACACGAGGGTTTAGGTTAATTTTATATATATATATATATATATATATATATATATATATATATATATATATATATATATACGGCGGGGATGTATTTATAATTGCCACATACACGAGGGTTATTCAATAAATGTGAATTATGCGATAGGAGATGACAATTGGAAACAATGTCTGCAGTTGCATCGTTATAAAGGTAATCACCAGATGATTGTCAACCTAACCTTCTTTACTGGCTACTTTGACTGGATTTATTTTTTTTTTTACTGGAGAGTCAATGTGTTGTCACTCCATTAAGTGTATTTCCGATACCGTGTCGTAGTTGTAAACCATAGTTTAACTTATTTTTAACTATTCTTTCGGTTAAAACGTGCTTTTCCATTCAGATCATAGATTCTTTTGTAAATTCTATATGATTTTTACTTCTCAGCCACCAAAATATTTGAAGACTTCTGCTCAAATCAGAAGAATTCTGTTTGATTCGCTAAAATGTTGGATAGCCTCAAAATAAATATTCTTAATGTTTTGATTGATTTTTGCAATAGAACAACGCCAAACGATACAGTGTATACATTTATGGAAAAAATTATTTTGCTTTTTTAAAAATGTTCACCTTATTTATCGAATGTCCCTCGTCTGTACACAAATATATATATATATATATATATATATATATATATATATATATATATTTGTGTGTGTTTGTGTATGTGTTTAGATTTATATATATATATATATATATATATTTAAATTTATTCATTTCCATATATATTGATATAAAATGGACATCTAACGTGGAGCCTTCGCAGATAATGAGAAATTCCTATGTTACTCTGCTTGAAGCTAAAATTATTCATCCTACTATGACAACACGAGTTTTCATCACTATTAATGAGACCGGTTTGCTAATGCATTTAAAAACGATTAATAATGATAAAACAAATACAAAACCCAGACAAACCTTATGGCAATCTGTATTTGCTTTTTCGGGGGGTATTTTGTTTGTAATCAGTAATAGTTATTATTTTGTTTTTCTTTTCTTTTGGTGGGGGGGGTTGAATATTTATTAATCTAAAGCTGTCTGTTAATGTTCAAATAAACCTTTCAGCATGTGAACAGTTCATATTTTCCCAGTGATAAAATCGCAATTAAAATGGGATAAATCACACTTTGAACGAAAGTAAGAAGAATATGAACATGACATCTGCGGGGTGGGGTTCCACATGATGTAATGGTTAAAACAATAGACAGCGGAATATTAGTAAGCGAATTCGAACTCCAGTCGCGCTAGTACGTTCACTTTCGGACAAATTCTCTTAGAAAAGGTATGAACCTCTTTATCCTCCCAGATATGGGTTAAATAGTACCACTACTGTTCTTCAAGATGGATGGTTTGGCATTAAATAACCTACAAAGGTTGATATACCATTAAACAAAGAAACCAAAGAAACCAAACCATTAAACAAAGTAACCAAACCATTAAACAAAGAAACCAAACCATTAAACAAAGAAACCATGGCAATTACTGAAAATTCAGATGACATTACATACTGCTCTTATACATAAATGAAATGTTTGTATAAGAGAAACTTCAAAGGGAAATCATTTTAATGAAGACTGAAACGTTATTACCCAATATAAGCTTTCTTTTTTGCTATTAAAATGAGAAAATCTTGTGTATTAGCCACTTTTCCAACTCAAGTGAATATGTTAACCGGCTGTGTGACCCACAACACAGGGTCAACCACAGTGAAATCTTGGGGTAGATGCCAGAAATGGTCACACGAAAATGGTCGAATTTCGAAAAGGTTCAGTAAGTGAGAAACCAATAGAAGACAAGTAATGACCAAAATTTTGAGGTTAGCAAAATGAACGCCCCGCTCTCGTTCATTGGAAGTGGAGAGCTACGATTTATCAGTTCTTTCATCGAATCAAAAATAATTCGTCTCCCTGTTTTTGAGGCCGGACCGAAGAGAGGTAGAAACACACTATGTGTATATGGTATTTTTTCTTTGACCTTATATCTGACTTTCCTATGAGAGTATGGTCTTCTTTTCATCTCGTATTTTTCCTGACAACTTCCTTCGAGATTAGCAATCTAACACTGAAAACACAGTCAAATATGTTTCAGGTTAGGAATTGGATTTTGAAACTATTTACCAACTAATAAATAAATTCATCTTAGTGAAGGATATTTTTTATAATGGCATTGCGTACCATAAAATCAATCACGAAACGTCAAAAGCTACAATAACAAGTTAAAGAATACGATTTAAAATCAATCGAATTTCTTCTACAGCCGTTTCTTTGATTTTGACCAGAAGAAGAGTTGAAAACGTTCGATCCGAAATATTTAGGCAATTTTTATTCTAATCTGACTCTGATAAGTTTTCTCTTGTTCGTAAACATGGAAAGTGAACTAAAACCTTTAAATGTTCTTCATCACCTCAACATAGTTTTCTGAAAAGCCCTTAAACATCGAAAATGATTCTACAAAATGATTTTATCATTCACACATCCTTTCGTCTGATTTTCTTCGGCCGATATATAATAGTCTCGTGTCCTAGTTTCTTTCTGTTGTAGCATCAAGAATAACGGTATCAAACTCTGTTTGATATGGAATTATTCCGAGAACTTTTTGCGCAATTCCGTTTCGTGTGTCTTTGTTTTGATGAGCTGATGAGACCATAGTAATTTAGTAAATTAACAGTTGCTTGGATAATTGTCACTCGAAGAAGATGGCATTGTTCGAGGAACACTTCCTCTTCTCTGGAGAAATTCAAAAATATTTTAGGTAAAGAATAAGAAAAATGAAAATATTTCGTGAGTCGTTTTAAAAATAGGAATCAAGTCTTCCTTGAAAATACAAGGGTGAATCTATTTTTCTATATTTTGATAACGAAAGGCACAGTTCGGTATCATCGAAAGCTTTTAAACAGCCTCGGAATCCACGATTTTATGCTTACTTGACCTTGCATGTACACTAAGGTTCTTGCAACTCGAACAAAATTTCTTGAACCATCTCGTTACTCTACTGTGATTAACTGCAACTTCGCTTTTTGCAAAACAGATTTTCTGACTGCCTCTGCGACCAGTTAGAACTTGTAATACATTGGTTTGGTTTGGTTTCTTTATTTTAATGGCATATCAACCTTTGTAGGTTATTTAATGCCAAAGCTATTCTCCTAGAAGAACAGTAGTGGTACTATTAAACCCATAGCTGGAAGGATAAGGGGATTCATACCTTTCCCAAGGGTATTTGCCCGAAAGTGAACGTAATAGTGCGACTGGAGTACGAACTCGCGTACTACGATTCCGCAGCCCATCACTTTAACCATTACACCACCAGGACACCACATGTAATACATAATTTCACGAATTTGTCAACGTGTGACGTTCATCCGTGCACCTGTCAAATCAAACACAGTGAAGCAATGTCAGCGTACCAACTACTATCAACCACAGCGGTTATCTACCACGACTGGAACTGCCCTAGAAACGTATTATACACACCACAAAAAAGTACATGCCAAATTATTACAAAACCTTTATACACACATGCAAGCAAACATAACGTGTACTGCATGCACATACTCACAAACACATACACATACACAAACTTGCATTTAAATCAGGTTGGAAGAGAGAGAGAGAGAGAGAGAGAGAGAGAGAGAGAGAGAGAGAGAGAAAAGAAAATATAACAAGCCTGAAAATATGTGTGCTGGTGTCTATACATATATATACTGGCATGTATACGAATGTACATATACACAAAGAGTACAATCTTATATAATATATATATATATATATATATATATATATGGGGGGGTCTGTGGGTGTTTATATATATATATATACACAAATCCTGAAATTAAAAAGCATCACAACCTTATCAAAATAGTTTTCACAAAGCCAGAAAAATAAGACTGCCCAAACAATTATTGGTCTCCAAAAGAAGACAATCAAGTCTGAAGGAGATGTGGAGTATATATGAATCTCCTGAAGAGTACCACGAAGTCGGAAACGCGTATAGAGTAGAATTATTGGAAATAAAACTTTAAGTACCACATTCAAATTCCTTTGCTGACTTAATTCCTTTTAAAATAGTTACTTTTCTCGCGTTGAATCAACAATATATATATATATATATATAGTAAAATTTAATGGAACTCAAACTCGGTTAAGTCGTCATAATAAATTTATTTCGGCGGAGAATATTATTACTATACTCTCCGTCTCGTCAGATGACTCTTTACATGCTCTCTCAGAGTCATCTGAGGAGACGGAGAATATAGTAATAATATTCTCCGCTGAAATAAATTTATTATGTCGACTTAACCGAGTTTGAGTCTCCATTCAATTGTACTATAAACGCTCTGAATGTGAATTTTGTTATACCCTAGAGAATAAATAGGGAACTAACAATAGCCATACATTGAGCACTCTCATAGATTTATATCATTACCCTCATATATTCTATGTAAAGAGTAATCCACACCTACTGTCCTTCGACACTGACTGACACTGACTGGATATTATATATATATATATATATAATCAACTTAAATCGCGAGTCGGAATTCTCCTACTAAAGTTTCACCTTAACGGATCATCTACTAGGGATATGTTAAACCAAAGGTCGGAGGTTTTATATAGTTGTAAACACAAAAGGGGGTGGTTACTTTATAATTAGAGATAAGTTTCTGAGTATTTATACCTGAGGGTTTTTTTTGTTTTGTTTTTTAATAAAAGTAAGCTTTTTTGTTCATTTTATTTGTTTCTTTTTTATGTAAATTTTAAGTTAGGTAGGCTTTTGGTGAATATAAAAAACGGCGTTTTCTCCTTTGTCATTGGTCGGTATGAGACTCCCTGATGATCCGTTAAGGTGAAACTTTAGTAGGAGAATTCCGACTCGCGATTTAAGTTAATTTTGTAATTGGTTCCACTCGTGTTGAGCACTCTTGTAATTGTAGCATTGCAGCGTTGACGGTGGGTTTTACTTTTCTTTTGACCATCTGACTGCATATCTCTTGATTTTTTTCAACTGGTGTGACGGGGTTGGCCTTTTCTTTCTTTTTGTCCTATGATATTTTTTCTTTTTCCACCGGGCGGTGATTCGAGATATTTTTATCTCTTGTTCCTGGCGGTTTTTTTTTCCTTTTTTTCTGGTAACCGTGAATGCTGGTAGATATTAGATTAGTATATATATATATATGAGGCAATTTCTCACCGAATTTTTTAACTTTGATGGATTCATGATTTTCCCAAGAGAATCAGTGCGAAGTAAAACAAATAACTTGACCAAAACTTGCATAAAAAGCTCACACACTTTATTAATACATGTAACTCTCCCAATCATGATTGATTTAGATGTAAATTGTGAGTAATTGAGATTTTTAACTTGATTGAAAATAGTTAATAGACTTTGTCGAGTTTTGGTCAAAACTAACTTTCTGTGCGATTCTATATGACTTCAATTATAAGATACTGGTCATTGGAATCGAGAATAGTCTCCGGAAAATCATACTTGTATCGATTTGTATCAGTATATATTTCTTATTGAATAGCAAAGCAGGGATTGGTACTTAGGAGAGCATATGGTTTTATGGAATGAAACTATAACAAGAAAAAAAAAAAGAAAGAATGGATAAAAGTACGTATAGAAAAGAATATTTTTTCGCTGTTTTTTTTTTTTTTTTTTTCAAAAGAAGATATTATGAAGAATTGGACGAAGAAATATAACTCTAAGAAATCGAGATATTTACGGAAAAGATAACCTTTAAAACAATTGACGTTATACAGAAAATGTGAGAGAACAGAAAAATCTTTTTTTTTTTTTTTTTTAGATCCAGAAAAGAAAACTTCTCGAACAATTGAGATGATAGAGAATATGTGAAAAAAAAAGATATTTCAGAAGTATTAAACAAAGAATTAACCATGGTAATATTAAAGAGGATATACACATCTATTAAAGTATATCTGTTAATCTGGTGGTCATGAATTTAATCCCTGGTTTAGTCGAAGATGAAAGTATTATTACTAAGACGAATTAACTTGGGAGAATAAACGAATAAAAGATTATCCTTGAACCATGGATGACGATATTTGAGCAATTTACCACCAAAGATTGAATGTGTTCGATCGATTATTTCTTGAAAGGCGCAGATATTAACAAAACAATTAAAAATAGCCGGAGGATAGAACAGCTCAAACGTTGTAACTCTAATAAGAACTAAGGGAAATAATATTAATTCTCTTCTGATAATTCAGGAAAAAAAATGCTGAAATTTTAAGAAAATACCTTCACATCTTTAAACCACCATGGTCAGTTGAATTGCTGATAGATATGGAGACAGATTTTTTAAACAGTTTTGTTGAAAAGTATGCCATTTTGATTGATTGGTTGGTTGGTTGGGTTTTATGGCATATCAACCTTTGTAGGTTATTTAACGCCAAATCCATTTTTATCTAAATAATCTGTTCTATTGAAAATAGTTCAGTTTAGCATAAGTACACAGTTTAATTGTCAAAAACATTTCTATTTCAAACTATTCAAGCAGTTATATGTAACAATTCAGTTAAGTGTAGATACAGTTTTAATGTCGAAAAGCAGTTCTATTTCAAACAATGCAGTTAAGAATAAGTACACAGTTTAAATGTAAGTATGGTTTAATTGTCAAAAACATTTTTATTTCAAGCTATTCATTTTACTCAAACAATTCATTTTAGCATAAGTATGCTGTTAGTTCTATTTAACCCATAGATAGGTCCCTATCAGGTGCTACCACTCCGGGCCAGAGTGGACCTGGGAGCGATGGCAATGAAGGGGTTCTCCGCATTTCCCAAAGCTCCAGCACTGCTGGAACCTCACTATCTGATTGTTTAGTATTATATCCAGGACACTCGTTGGGGGGGTCTTACCCCTCTGCAGAGAAGCAGTCAGTGTATTCTATCGTCCCAGCCGACTGGGCAAATGCCATTTTGAGTTGATGAAGTAAAATGAGTATACGATTTTGATTTAACGATTGAATCTCTGCACAGGGGCAAGACTCCCACAATGAGTGTCCTGTGGCCCAGTCATCTGGGACTACAGAATACACGGACCGAATCTCTGCACAGGGTTAAGATTCCTCAAATGAGTGTACTGCGATGAACACCCACAAGAAAAAGAGTATATAATCTTTTGTTTCATGCCTTATTCAGTTTTCGGCAACATTACTTCTCTGTTCGTAACGAAGAGTATTTGTTAATTCAAAGAAGTTTCGTTGAAACTTGTTTTGAGAAGATAAAAACAACAAAATAATAAAAGACTATAACAATTAAATTATAAAAACAATACAATAAATAAGATATTTCTTTATTTCAGTTCATTTTAAAGAAATAATTCTTGTCAAAATAAAAATTAAAAAAAAGAATCCACTCAAAGAAAAAAAAGGAAAAAATATTTTGTATAAGAACTCAAACTATTGTGTGGTCACATGACTTGGTTTTTGATGCCAGGAGAAAAAAGACTAGATGGGAACAACACAAGAATTCTACGTGTTGTTTTGAATAAATCCCGAAAGTAGGATTCCATAATTCTAAGGCTCTGCGGCCACTTACTTACCATCTGACAAACCATCTATCTAAGAAGAGCAAGCTATGATGGACATAGTTGGAATAAGTAAAAGCGTTTTCATATCGACTCCCGCACATTGATGCATCAGTTTTGGTCGACCACTAAAGATTTTTATTCGTGAGTTTTTATGGACATTGGATGTCGTCTAGAGGACCTTTCAATAAAAATGGCCCGATAGGGATGGATGGCGAATCAAGGTAATCAATGATCTCAGTACGACTTAATCATGACGATGATGATGATATACCATAAGCACAAAACAATGCTTCCGATTTTATACTGTGTCTTATATCAATCATGCATACAATTCCTTATGCTCTTTACATTGGAGATGTAGCTAAAGAATGGCGCTGAGTAATATTGGTAAAGCATCGGGTCGAATAGACAATGCGAAGAAATCCCAAGTATATTAAATGCCTGCAAAATTATTGATGTATGTTCGACCTGTAACGTAGCCCAACTGGTAGCGGGGCGCGTGCGCAAGTAAGTATATGTGTGTGTGTGTGTTGCTGCTACTTGTCGTTCTTTAACTATAATGGATGTTTCTCAACTTTATTCATGACGGCTTCTTTGAAAAGACAGATGTCAAAACAGTGAATTACTTGGAGTAGGAATTATAAAGAATGGTAAATTCCGGAGGGAGTTTTCTTTTTCTTTTCATTTGTCTTTTCTTTTCTTTTTTCTTTTTTTATTATTATTAGGCTTTATATAAAAAGAAGGAAGAAGATAAAACTGGCATATCGAAAGGAATTGTTTTTGTG